>LPNX010755068.1:0-35043 GCA_001517045.1 Pseudotsuga menziesii | reverse complement strand
GTACTCAGACTCAGATTTTGATGGCGATAAGGAGACAGGAGTATCAACTTCTGGATACACTATGAGTTTTGGATCAGCAGTTGTTTCATGGAGATCACGCAAACAGTCAGTTCCAGAAGATTCAACAATAGAAGCAGAATATGTGGTTGCAGCTGAAACAATGAAAGAAATAGTATGGCTCAGGAAGATACTTGAAGATTTGCAAGAAAAACAAGAGAACTCCACTCCATTGTTGGTCGACAATACTTCTGCAATCAAGCTGGCTAAGAATCCTAGATTCCATGATCGAACCAAACACATCAACACAAAGTATCATTTGATTCGACATCATGTAAAGGCCAAGACAGTCCATCTTCGACATTGTTCCACAAATGATCAAGTTGTAGACATCTTCACCAAAGTGCTTGGACGAGAAAAGTTTGAAAGATTCAGAAACATGCTCGGACTTACGAACACCCCTTCGGATTAAGAGGGTGATTGTTAGAATAATTCGTCGGGATTATTGTAAATAAATAATAAATAGGAATATGAATAGATAGGAAGGTGAAAAGGATGGTTCTCAACTGCCACATTGTAATGTATAAATAAATGTTTCAGCCATGAATAGAATTGAATCAGGAGTTATTACCAACACCTCATATGATTCCGAAGATCTTGACTCTTGGCCTTCCATATGCCTTGAGATCACTCAGATTCGACCCTCCATTACCATTTTGGAGTGCTATATAAGAAACTACTTGGATACATTGAAGAGAAAAGAAACTATATTTCATTGTTTCATCAGTTTACTTATACTTGAGTCTACATTCCTTTGTCCCTTTGGAGCACTTTATGTTCTTCCCAAGCTTGCCTTATCTTTGTGAGCTTGTTCCCTCGAATGGAACATGCCTTGAATTTCATAGCACACAGCCTAGCTGTGTTTACAAATCCTATACCAAATAATCAAAATATGAACTCGAGGACCGTGGATCCTGGTAGTGCTTCTAGTGGGACTCAAAACTGTTGATGTAATTGTAAATTCGGAATGTATTCACTTGTATTTCTTATGTATTATACCCCGATGTTTATTCTGAGATGTGTCTGTAATGTAATTGAATCATGTCATGCCCCAATGTTCCAACCGGGAGTTTCTATAATGTAAACAATTCATGTTAAGTCAAGGTGGGTAACCCTCCTATTGTTCAAGGGTTAAAGTCCCCGCAGTTCTGGGGCACTAGGGTTGTTAGACTCACCTAGTGAATTTGGCCCTAATACGGTTTAGTCATGTCAGGAATTAGTATAAATAGAGAGCTATCCTCTCTATTTATCACACACTCACTCACACTCAGTTGTAGCGCATAGATAAGGAAGAAGAAGACACTGGGGCTAGGAAGAAAGAAGGTTACTGCTATCGGGAGATCATCTTACTATTTTGGGTTTTACTTTTGGTGCTTATTCTATCTCTGAGGAAGTTGTGGGGTTTTATCCATTTATGGTTTCCCCAAGGAAAAACATTGAGTTCATTGTCTCTTGTGTTTGATTGATGTGCTATTTATTCTCTCAATTAAAGATCCTAATATAATGCTAGCTTAATGTTAAAAATCTAACATTGTATTAGATCTAACCTGAGAAGAAGACACTGTGCAATTGCAGGAACTAGGGATTCCTACTTTGTGGATCTCTCACCACATATTTTCAGCAAAATAAGGTTGGAATAACTCTCCTCCCTATGGAGCATCTTTCTATCGAAGTAGAATCAAATTTTGAGGTTTTTCAGTTTTGGACCCGACACTACTGCTGAAAATTAGGGCTTTTCACAGAAGTGGAAATTTTTAGTGAGCCTAGTCCTGGATTGATCTCCTCCCGAAAATCAAAGTTTAGAGATCAAGATCAAAGAATTTTGTTGGACAAAACTCCAGAAAAGAAAAACCCTAATCTGCTCCTGAACCAGCACTGTAGAATTTCAGCTCCAAATCCAGATTCGACATCTTGACCTGGTAATATATAAATATTTTGTATTTCCATTTGAGGTTATTATTTAATATGTCTCATCATACCAATCTTGATGAAAATCTTGAGGGAGATGATAACTTCCAATCCTGGAAGTATAGGATCTCCCTCGTCTTGGAAGAAAATGAGTTGGACTCCTATATCAGTGAGGAGGTTCCAGTTCCAGAGGGAGATGAGGCTAAGGCCTTACATAAGAAGAAGTTGATTATGGAAAAGAGGATCATTGATGATTCAATCAAGGATCACCTCATACCATAGGTGTCCTCCCTCAAGACACCTAAAGTTATGTTTGATTCCCTAACCAAATTGTTTGAAGGGAATAACATAAACCAGAAGATGACTCTAAGGAACCAGTTGAAGAATGTAAAGATCCAGAATGAGGAGACCATCCATTCATACTTCACAAGGGTCTCCCAGATCAAAGAACAGCTAGAAGCAGTGGATTAAGAAGTGGAGAATGCATAAATTGTGATGAAAACCTTGAATGGTCTCCCTAGGTCATGGTATTCTTTCATCCAAGGAATCTGTGCTAGAAAGAAGTTAGTCAAGTTCAGTAGACTCTGGGAAGAATGTTCACAAGAAGAAGCTCAAATAGTAGCTCGAGAAGAAAATATTGGAAGTGAAGATCAAGCTCTCATAGTACACTCCAAGAAAGGAATAAAGGAAAATCATCATCACCAAGGTAAGCATTCTCATCAGAAAAATAATCTTGTAATAAGGGATCCATCCAAACTCAGATGTTATACATGCGATGAAATAGGACAATTTGCTAGAAATTGTCCCATGAATAAGAATGTATCCAAGAAGAAGAAGAACTCCAAAAGAAGACATCATGCTCACGCTGCTGAGGATGATGATCCTCCCAGGAAGAAAGTAAAACAACAAAGTGAAGAAGAATATGTTCTGATCTCTGCTCTCATGGGAACTATCACTCATGGAAGCAAAGATTGGCTTATTGATAGTGGGGATTCCAAACACATGACAAGTTTCAAGGAATATTTTTGGAAACAATCCGAACATAATTCACCCCATAAGGTTAAACTTGGGGATGACTACAAATATCCCATAAAAGGTAGTGGTGAATCCTCCTACAAGCTAGACTCTGGAAAGTCTATGAAAATGAAGGATGTCTTGTTTGTACCAGGACTAAAGAAGAGTCTTTTATCCATATCGGCACTGGATGCAAAATGCATGAGGGTTGAATTTGTAGATGGCCAAGTCCTAATGTGGTCAATAGGAAATACTATTGACGATGCAATAGTAATTGGAGAACAAGGAGGATTATACAAATTGAAGGGCCATCCATAACAAGCTTTGGTCCATGACACAGTAGAGCCAAATGAACTTTGGCACAGAAGGCTTGCACATGTGCACTACAGAGCACTACCACTTGCAAGCAAAGCTGTTGAAGGTCTTCCAGAAATTCAAGTAAAACATGAAGGGGTATGCAAAGGATGTGTGAAAGGAAAGAATACAAAGAAGACATTTACAAGTAGTGAGAGCAAGGAAAAAGGAATCTTGGAAATTGTCCACTCCGATGTATGTGGACCAATGTCATCAAGTTCATTAAGCGGGTATGTATACTATGTTTCTTTCATTAATGACTTTTCTAGGAAAACATGGATATAGTTCATGAAGAACAAAGATGAAGTTTTCAGCAAGTTCAAGGAATTCAAAGCCTTGATCAAGAACCACACAGAAAAGAAGATCAAGACCTTTTGATCAAATAATGGTAGAGAATTCACATCAAATGAATTCAAATACTTATGCAAAGAATCAGGGATTAAGAGGGAGTTATCCACTCCATATAATCCACAATAGAATGGGGTTGCAGATAAGAAAAAATAGAACTATCATGGAAGCTGCAAGAGCAATGCTTCAAGATCAAGATATTCCCATGCATATATGGGCATAAGATGCCAGAACAACGATATATGTACAGAACCGTACTCCACACAGAGTACTTGAGAACAAGACACCTGAAGAAGTATTTTCCAACAAGAAACTAGAAGTCAACCATCTCAAAATATTCAGCTGTCCAGTGTACATTCACATTCCGAAAGAAAAGAGGACAAAGTTGAATCCTTCAGGAAAGAAGGGTATATTTGTGGGATACTCTGAAAGCTCGAAGGCTTACAAAATATACTTCCCAGGATTCAAGAAGATGGACATCAGTAGGGATGTAACATTTGACGAAGACTCATCTTACAACAAATCCAGGAAGAGACCTGCTGAAGATCCTGAAGAATCAGAAGCACCCAGAATTCATGACACAACCATGAACGGATAAACTCAAGAAGAATTTTGATAAATTGAAGAACCTCAAGAACCTATAGATCCACCTCAAGAGAATAATCCTCACAAGAGGAAACCTACTTGGGTACGAGAAGCTATCCAAGGTGCAGAAAGATATGGGGCTCTAGAAGAGAATCACAGAGAAAGAAAGAGGACCAGATCCTGCTCTGGGTATGTAGCTTTACTATGTGACTTTATCAATAAAGAACCTTCCAACTATGAAGAAGCGACAAAATGAAAATAATGGAAGGATGCTATGATTGAAGAGTATCAATCGATCATGAAGAACAAAGTTTGGGATGTTGTCCCAAGACCAGAAGGGAAGTCGGTTGTAAATTCCAAATGGATCTACAAGATCAAGCATGCTATAGATGGTAGCATAGAGAAATATAAAGCAATATTCATGGCTCGTGGTTTCTCACAGAAATAAGGAATAGATTATGAAGAAACCTTTGCACCTGTAGCCAAATACACTTCCATCAGATCAATACTTGCTCTGGCTACAGTGATGAAATGGAAGATACACCAAATGGATGTCAAGACTGCTTTCTTGAATGGTGTAGTGGAAGAAGAAGTGTATGTAGAGCAGCCACTCGATTTTGAGACACATGAAAGGAAGTCTCATATGTGTAGATTGAAGAAATCCATATATGGTTTGAAACAGGCACCCAGGACATGGTATGACAGAATTGACAGCTTTCTATCTAGTTTGGGCTTTACCAAAAGTAAAGCAGATTCCAACCTTTACTACAAGGTTGAAGATGGAAACCTAGTGATTCTCCTACTGTATGTAGATGATCTATTTGTAACAGGTATGGATGGATTGATTATTGATACAAAGAGGAAGCTTGTTGCCGAGTTCAAAATGAAGGACTTGGGTATGATGCACTATTTTCTAGGCATGAAGGTGTGGCAAAATGCAGATGGAATCTCACTTGGATAAGGGAAGTATGCAGTAGAGATCCTGAAGAGGTTCAAGATGATGGACTGCAAGGTCATGACCACACCTGTGGCATCTAACCTGAAGCTATTGAGTGATGCTTCATCAGAATTAGTTTATGCTACGATGTATCGTCAGATGATTGGGTCCTGGATGTACCTGACGAACATGAGACCAGATATTTGCTTTGCTGTGAACATCTTGAGCCAGTTCCTGACAGATCTGAGACATGTTCACTTGATTGCTGCAAAGCATATTCTGAGGTACCTGAGGGGTACAATTGATTATGGGCTCAAGTATGAGGTGAATCAGAAGATTAACCTTGAGGGTTATGTTGATTTAGATTGGGTAGGCAGTGCCATCGATAGGAAGAGCACTTCAGGGTGTTGCTTCAGTATAAGATCAGGTTTGATCTCTTGGTTTAGTAGGAAGCAATCCTATGTGGCACTGAGTACAGTTGAAGCAGAGTATGTCACAGCTTGTTCAGCTAGTTGTGAGGCAGTATGGCTAAGGAAGCTACTGTCTGATTTATTTGATCTCCTGATGAATGCTACTTGTATACATTGTGACAACCATAGTTGCGTGAATTTGTCGAAGAACCTGGTGTCCCATGACAAGTCGAAGCATATCGAGATCAATTATCACTATATCAGGGATATGGTGTAGAGGGGAGCAGTGAAGCTCTAGTATGTTGCAACAGATGAGAAGATAGCTGATGTGTTCACAAAGCCATTGGCTAGGGTGAATTTTGAGTACTTCAGGGAGAAGCTTGGTGTTCTCCAGATTGAGGTTCCCTCCAAAGGGAAATGATGAGACCTAGAGCCATTCTTACATGGTGAGAGGATTGGTTCCTTCCATGGTCAGATCTAAGGGCTGAGCCATTCTATCATGGTGAGAGGTTTGGTTCCTTCCATGTCAGATGTTAGTGCTGAGCCATTCTGAGGTGACTATAGGATTGGTTACTACATGATTATATATAAGTGTTGAATTCCATTCTTGGAATGGAGGCACCTGGTTAGTTACAAGGAAAGCTCATTCTAGGACTGAGGGCCATTCTGATGTGACTATAGGATTGGTTCCTACATGATCAGATGTGAGTGCAGAGCCCTTTTGACATCGGTTGTCATATGCAACTGCAAATCCCTTCTGGAATGAAGGATTGGTTCCTTGCATGGTCGAATATAAGTGCTGAGCCTTTCTAACATTGGTTGTCAAATGTAAGTGCAGAGCCTTTCGGCATGGAGGATTGGTTCCTCACATGGCCGAGTACAAGTGCTGAGCCTTTCTGACATTATTTGTCAGATGTGAGTGCTGGGCCTTTCTAATAGGGTTGTGGTATGTGTTGCCACATGGTCAGATGTGAGTGTTGGTCGTGCCTTTCTGATATGATTATAGGATTGGTTCCTACATGATCAAATATAAGTGTTGGGTGGGCCATTCTAACTTAGGGTTAGATATAAGTGCTAGAAGAAGACCTACATGGAAGCTAGGCATACAACCAACATGAAAAAGGGCTAGCTCTGTAGAAATTCCTGTGACAAGAAGAATAATGAGGTAGCACCCATGATGATCCAGTAGTGATGATTTAGATCAAGGGATGATCCAGATCCAATGATGATGCTCCAGAGATGATCCAGATGAAGTGATGATCCAGATATAGTGATGATGATCCAGATCAAGTGATGATCCAGATCCAGATAAAGATTACTTGAAGATGAAGATGACGAGGACTCAATGATGATCTAGATGATGCAGAGAGAATGACTTGTGTTGATAAATTGTGTCGAGAGAATACCTTCCTAGTTAAGAGGGAGTCTTGATGTAATTGTAACTTCAGAATGTATTCACTTGTATTTCTTGTGTATTATACCCCGATGTTTATTCCGGGATGTGTCTGTAATGTAATTGAGTCATGTCATGCCCTGATGTTCTGATCATGAGTCTCTATAATGCAAAAAAGTCATGTCAAGTCAAGGTGGGTAACCCTCCTATCGTTCAAGGGTTAAAGTCCCCGCAGTTTTGGGGCACTAGGGTTGTTAGACTCACCTAGTGAAGTTGGCCCTACTAGGGTTTAGTCAAGTTGGGAATTAGTATAAATAGAGAGCTATCCTCTTTATTTATCACACACTCACTCACACTCAGTTGTAGCACATAGCTGAGAAAGAAAAAGACACTAGGGCTAGGAAGAAAGAAGGTTACTACTGTCGGGAGATCATCTTACTATTTTAGGTTTTACTTTTGGTGCTGATTCTATCTCTGAAAAAGTTGCGGGGTTTTCTCCATTTATGGTTTCCCTGAGGAAAAACACTGTGTTCATTGTCTCTTGCATTTGATTGTTGTGCTTGTTATTCTCTTAGTTAAAGATCCTAATATAATGCTAGCTTAATGTTAAAAATATAACATGGTATCAAAGATAACCTGAGAAGACGACACTGTGCAGCTGTGGGAAATAGGGATTCCTACTTTATGGATCTCTCTCCATACATTTTCAGCAAAAGAAGGTTGGAATAACTCTCCTCCCTAAGGTGCATCTTTCTGTCGAAGCAGAATCCAACTCTGAGGTTTTTCAGTTTTGGACCTGACATTGCTGCCGAAAATTAGGGCTTTTCACAGAAGTTGAAATTTTTAGTGAGCCCAGGCCTACAGTTGGGGCTCGGACCTTGAAGGTCCTTAATTTTGGCAACTCTGGGGTTTTGGTGCGAAGCTTGTAAGCGGAGTTGCGGTACAAAATAGTATTAGGGGCTTCGGGGTTGGGTCGAAGCCCCTATTTTTGTAAATGTCCCATGGTTTTTGGGTACCCATGGTTTAAGCCCATGGTATTGTAATAGTGCACTTGTATAAATAGGCACTTATGTAAAGGATTCAAAAAAATCTTTTTGTTATGGTGATGATGTGATGCGAAGAAGCTAAGGTCTATTTTTGGGTTAAGGTTAAGACCTGGCTGAGTGCGCAGTTTTGGGTTGTTGAGAAGATCTGCAGCTGAGTGCGCATAACAGAACTATGTTGTTTGTAAATCGTCGAATATAAACGCAGTTCTATGGACATAGCCCCTACACTGGGGGTGAACCACGTATATCTTGTGTTGTGGTGGTTATTTTTATTTTGTTCCTGTTATATTTTTATGCATTTGATAAGTAGATGAATGATAAAGTAAGATAAATTGCTAAGTATTAATTTCGCTGTGAATTCCCAGTTAAGGGTTAAGCAAGAAACTGTCTTTTTATCTAAACTGCGAAGCTATTTAAGTGAATGTCAAAGCTCTGTATTGCATAATTATTCTTTGTTAAGGATAAAGGTATAGTAATATCCCTCTTTCGCCTGCAGAAACCTGATTCTGTGGCACCCCATAGCTGTTTTGGGTGAGACTGCGACCTGTTCACAGGTTGTTGCCGAAAGGTCCAACACTGTGGGTTTATTTGTTTGTGCGAAGATAAAAGCATAAGAACTCGGGTCTGCCCTAGAACCCAACAAATTGGTTCTATTGCTAGTTGAACTAGTATCTGCTTCAAGAGGGATCTACGTCGTACCTGGAGGGATATGTTTTGGAGGCCCTCAGTAAAATAAATCAGTGACTGGGTTGAAGATACTTATCTGAAATTTGCTGGACAAGAGAATAAGGACCCTCGTCGTAGCTCAGATGACTTCTTGTAAAGGTACATTTTTACTGATATTTATGAAATTTTCTTTGCTAATATCCACATAGAATTGCACTAGTGGTTATCCAGGTTGACAGAAAGAAAGACAAGCTTCAAAGAAGATTAGTCTCCTGACTGGACCCCAGAAAGAATTAAGCTATTGAAAAGTGTGAACAATGCGGTATCAAGAGCTGTTGACTTCTGGACAACGCGAACCCTTGAAGAATTTGTAAAGGAGTTCGCTATCGACACACATAATTCTTTCAACGAAGCAGAAAGATAGTTTTTCAAAGGACCAAGGGCTATGTACCTGAATTCATTAAGTCTGAAAATTAAAATGCTCTTAGCTAAGAAAGGCATATTGCTTATCCAATCAGATTGCTAGATTTATTGCTACTAACCTATGTTTGGAAGCGAAAGTGACTTCGATGAGCAAAGTGGTTTGCTTCACAACGGTAAAAGATACAAGAGAACTCTTGGATCCTATATCCTAGGCCAGAATACCGATTATACCTCATTAAGTCCAGAAGAATATGAATCTAAAGAAACCCCTTTTGTTGGAAACCCTCCTATAACTCCGCATCGAAGATCTGTTATCCCTGAGAATCTTTCGCAGTCTAAAAGTAACCCTAGCCCGAGTAGTCCTATCGCAGGTCAGTCTACCTCCATAAGTTCCCTTCCTCCTGTTACTAGTCTCCCCCCTGTTGTCATTCTTCCTCCTCCTCCTCCCCCTCGATTCACTATGGCCCATGTGAATGATGATATCAATATCCACGTCTTTAAAGGAACTGGATCAGAGGATCCAAAGCAGTTTTGGTTCTTATGCGAAGCTGTTTGGACTGCTAAGAATATTATGGATCAAAATACAATAAGAGCGCAGCGGGTCACCTCTTTAAGAGACCAATATTTGACCTAGTTTATGAAGTTTTCTAGTACTCAGAACTATGCCTTGGATGATATTAAAAAAGCAATGATCAAAGAATTCAAGAAGCCTAAATCGGAGTCACAGTGTATAACTGAACTAAAATAAATTCAGTAGAAGTGAGGTGAATCAGTTTGGGACTTTGATCAGAGGTTCAAGGTTCTATTGGATCAATTTAGTTTCACCATTGGACCATAACAACATAAAGAATGGTTCATTGCAGCACTATTGTCTCATATCAGGACTCCACTTATGCAACAGAAGGTTGCTAATCAGCAAGAGGCATTGGAAATTGCTATGAAACTTGAAACAACTCCTATTGGAGATAATTCTGGAATAGCCCAGATACAGGTACAGTTAGCAGAAATGGCTTTGGAGCTTCGCAACATGAAAAAATGGAAATCTATTCAAGAAGAGGTTTGGTGTACATAATGTAAGACAGAAGGTCATGACAAAGAACGGTGTCCTACATTAAGAAATTATTTGAATAGTGGTGCACCAAACCCATTTAACCCTAATGTCCTATATTGTAATATCTGTAGAACAATTGGCCAGCATCGACCTGAAGATTGCTATTTACTGTAGAGATATGTTCAAGTACCTAAGAATCCCTACTGCAAGTTCTGTAAGTCAGTTGGACACAATGAAGACGAATGTCGCAGTTTTGACCTCACGAGAGAGCGAACCTATGATGCTTATAGGGTACAAACCGATGCACAAGGAAATGATGGATATGGTTACCATGGTGGTACACTAGGTCGAGGTAATTTTAGAGGTCATGGTCATGGTGGTATTCTTGGAAGAGGATAGGGCCATATTATTTGCTATAACTGTAATCAGGCAAGACATGTAGCTAGAGAATGTCAGAACCCAACTACGACATGTCGATATTGCAAAGCAGTAGATCATGTGATTGAGAAATTCCCACAGTTGATAGCCAAGATACAAGAAATAAATGGCACTCCTACTTAGAATGTTCAGATGATTGCTGTAGAGAAAAGACCTGTCCCAGCCCTTAATGTTGTTACAAGGAGTGGAACTACGATGCAGGTGCAGAATAAGGAGAAATAGCCTGACGAGGCTTGGGTCCATAAGACCCTAGAGAAAATTCCAGCCTTTGATGTTGGAAGAGAAAAATGAACATTTATGGAAGCTAAAAAATACTTTGCTGATCCAAGAACATCAATAGCAACTACGCAACAGCATCAATGGCAGTTACAGTTTCAAGAAGCTTCGCCGGATCAAGTAAGTACACTGACATCATTTTTACAGAGTTGTATGAAGCTATTAAGAAATCAGAATGCTTTGAACGAGTTACATAAAGTTATTGAATCTTGTGCACCTCAGCGAAGCTCTTATAGAGGAAAAACTGTTAATAGAGTTAGAAGGACTGGAAGAGAAATGAGATTGCATGCTCAGATAGAAGATTATGACATGACTGATATCATTTTAGACCTGGGATCAGAAGTGAATGTCCTAACTAAGCAGACATGGGAACAAATGGGAAAACCTACACTTGAATGGACCCCTAAATAGTTGAGATTAGCCAATTATCAGAAGATTGTGCCCTTGGGATGATTCCCTAGTGTACCAGTGGATATTGATAGAGTCAATACCTTAGCAGATTTTGAAGTTATTGAAATAATTGATGATAGAAACCCCTATCCATCATTGCTAGGAATTGAATGGGCACTAGACAATTATGCAGTAATCAACCTTAAGAATAGACAGTTGAATTTTGAAGGAAAAGGCTTGAGAGTCATAGTACCGTTGGACCCTTCTCAAGGAGAAAGGTATACAGAGCCAGTCAGAGATGAAGATCAGGATGTTTTGGATCATATTTACAACATCATAGCTAAAGAAGAAGACTATGTTAACCCTACTGTTGAAGGTATAATGGATTGGCAGTGTGACAGTTCTTACATGACTGATTTAGACGAAGGCCTAGAGAATTGGCAGGATCGACTTTAGGAGCTACATGGACATCGATGTCCAAGAATTACTAAGTCTATCAGATGGGTTGGCTCACAGACAAGAATCTTACCTACTTTTGATGGCTTGACAAACCCGAAAGATTTTCTTGTACAATTCTCAAAGCAAGTACCAAATTCACAGAAAATGGAGACTCTAGATTCAGTATTCAGAGCCACAACTGCAAGATGGTGGAATGGTCATAAAAAGTATATTCATAATTGGAGAGCTTGTCAAAAGTTTCTTCACCTGAGATTCATGGATCAACCTCAGGAGGTATGAAGTAGATTTAATGGTAAGACTAGCCCTCAAGAACATTTGGAGCAGTGTTATGAAGCATGGAAGCATGTACCTTGTGAAGAATGGGTACATAGGTTTGTACACACTCTGGAACCTATAGTAAAGAACTGGTATGAAGAGGTGGAGCTTCGCCATGGTACTGTAAGTTGGGTTAGCCTTGCTGATAGTTTTGTCCTCACATTTTCTATTACTAAGGTTTTCCTTGCTTTGGACGCAGCTATTAGGTTGATCCATACTACATTGTTTGATGATAAAGAAATAGCCGAGTACCAACCTGATTGGAAGGAACAAGAAGATAATGCAGTAGAATACTATAACCTTTCCATTGATGAAGACAATGACCCTCACAACATTAATATTCCCGAGTCAGAAGGACATTGCGAAGTACATGGACCAGTAGTCGAATCACCTGAAGTAACTCAGCCCTTGAAAACAAGGAAAGTAAACATTGGATCAGAAGAAATGCCTAAGTACGCTACCATTGGAGATTATTGGGACGAAGAAATGGTGAGCAAAGTGACTGAACTCCTCCATGAGTATCAGGACTTATTTCCGATGAAGTTCTAAAAAATGAAAGGTATCCTTGGTGATATAGGACTGATAAAAATACCTTTGAAAGCTGATGCGAAGATTGTGAAGCAGCGCCCTTATAGGCTGAACCCTAAGTATAAAGAAAAAGTCAGGATGGAGCTAGATAAGATGCTCGCTGCAGGAATCATTGAGCCTATCGAAGAGTCCGAATGGGTCAGCCCTACGGTGGTACAAGAAAAGAAGACCAAGGGAGAAATCAGAATCTGTGTTGATCTGAGGAAGATGAATGATGCCTGTTTACATGATCCTTTTCCTACTCCCTTTACAGATGAAGTTTTAGACAATGTTGGAGGTCAAGAGGTGTATTATTTCATTGATGGATTTTCAGGTTACCATCAAATCAGAATTGCTCCAGAGGATCAACATAAAACAACCTTTGCTACAGAAATGGGATCTTTTCAGTATACTGTTATGCCCTTTGGATTGAAGAATGCACCTACTATGTTTTCTAGAGTAGTCATATCTACATTTAAGGAATTTATTCATAAGTTCTTGGAAGTTTACTTTAATGATTGGACTATCTTTGGTTTATTGAAAGATCATATAGCCAGTTTAAGACTTATGCTAGACAAGTGTAGACAGCATCAGATTTCATTGAACCCGAAGAAGTGTCTCTTTTGTGCACCTTTTGGAATTCTACTAGGTCACATTGTATGCAAGCAAGGATTGATGGTGGATCCTATGAAGATAGCCATTATTGTGAACTTGCCACCTCCGAAGTCTGTTAAGCAACTTCGCACTACACTTGGTCATACTGGATATTACAGGAAATTCATTAAAGGATATGCTTAGATTACAGCCCCTATGGAAAATAAATTGAACAAAGATATTAAGTTTGAGTGGACACCTGAATGTCAGGAAAGCTTGGATATTTTGAAAGAAAAGATGGTAACTGCCCCTATCTTAGTATTCCCTGACTGGAGTAAGGAGTTTCATGTTCATGTCGATGCATCTTCCATTGCTTTAGGTATAGTATTGGCTCAGTCAGGTTAAGGTACTATTGATCACCCTATTGCTTTTGCAAGTAGAAAATTGTGCATAGTAGAAAAGAATTATACTACGACAGAACGAGAAGGTCTAGCTATGGTTTATGCCTTGCAGAAATTTTGACATTATTTGTTAGGATCACATTTTAAGATGTTCACTGACCATTCTACTTTGAAGTATTTGGTTAACAAGCTTGTGTTAGGTGGAAGGATATGCAGATGGCTGATTTTGTTTCAGGAGTATGACTTTGAGATCATAGTTAAGCCAGGAAGACTTAACCTGGGGCCTGACCACTTGTCGAGGCTCAAGTTAGGAGAAGAGCCCACTAGTTTGGACAAAGGTCTTCTTGATGTTCAGTTATTTTCCATCTAGATGGTTGATGACTATTTTTAGAATATTGTTCAGTAATTGTCTACAGGTTTTCCACCCTCTGAGATGACAACACAGCAGAAGAAGCAGCTAGTGGTTAGAGCAGCTGACTTTACCTTGATAGTAGGACAGCTATATAATATGGGACCAGATGAAATACTACGCAGATGTGTCTTGGAGCATGAAAATCCATTGATTTTGGCTGAGGCACATTTTGGAGCAGCAGGAGGTCATTATGCAGGAAAAGCTATGGCACATAAGATTCTGACAGCTAGATTGTGGTGGCCTACGATTCATAAGGATGCAAGAGAGTATTGCCACAGCTGTGATATCTGTCAGAGGATAGGTAAACCATCCAGGATGGATGAGATGCCTCTGGTTCCACAAGTAACTTTACAAGCATTTGGCAAGTGGGCTATTGATTTTGTTGGACCAATCAATCCCCCTGTAAATAAATCTAGAGCAAGATACATTATTACAGCAATTGATTACCTTACTCGTTGGGATGAAGGTCAACCATTCAAGGACTGTAGTGCTGCTATAGCTGCGAAGTTCATATTTGATAATATCTTGTTGAGGTTTGGGTGTCCTAGAATTCTTATGAGTGATCAAGGATCACATTTTCTGAATAAGACTATTGAAGCATTGACCGAATAATTTCAAGTATATCATCAGAAGAGTACTGCCAGCTACCATCCTCAACCAAATGGAACTGTCGAAGCCTTTAACAAGATTCTTGAACATGCTTTGACGAAGGTTTGCAATGTTAACAAAAATGATTGGGATCTTAGAATTCCAGCAGTATTATGGGCTTATAAAACCACTTGCAAGAAGTTGACAGGCCACACACCTTTTAGGCTGGTATATGGACAGGAAGCAATTATGCCCATGGAGTACATTATTCCTAGCCTCATAATATCTACCTTCACAAAGATGGATGATCCAACCGTGTTGAATGAAAGGCTAGTGAAGATACTGGAACTAGAAGAAGACAGATTCATTGCAGGTTTCTAGTAGCAAGTACAGAAAGCTAGAGAAAAAGCATGGCATGCTAGACACATTAAGAAGAAGCATTTTCAGAATGGTGATCTTGTGCTCTTGTACGACAGTAAATTCATAAAGTTCCCAGGTAAGTTCAAGACACATTGGAAAGAACCATACATAGTTCAGAAAGTTACCGATGGTGGTACAGTTCAGTTAGTTAAATTGAATGGAGAAATTTTTCCCTCCATGGTGAATGGAAGTACATTAAAGAAGTACAGGGACGGGACTGTACCCCCTGATTAGAAGTAATAGCAAGAAGAAGAGTCTAAGTACCAAGAACAGTTGAAATTGGGTACTAGACTATAATGAAGCTGTTCTTAGAGCGCTTCGGTAGATTGTTGGAAAATTTATGAAGTGTCGAAGGTCTATATTATGTTGAAGGTCTTTATTATGGTGAAGCTGAAGTTAGTGGTTATGTCGAAGAAGAAAGGTGTTTCGAAGCTTAAAATGTGACCGTTGGAAAAAATTAGATTTGGCGGCGTTGGTACGTTAACTGCATTAACTGCCTGTAGTGATGAGATTTTGGTCGAATCCACAACCGTATTTGGGAAATCTAGTGCCGTTTGGACAAGATCTACCACCGCTCGATCAGATTTGTTCGTTGGATCCTATAAGAAGACACCCAGGCCTGCAAATTTTGCATTACACATTTTCTTGATTTTTCGTAGTTGAGTCCATGTCAGCTGATCGCGAAGTCCAGCAATTGGTGAGAGAATTCAGAAAGAGGGGTCTGCAGAAATTTATGAGGAACCCACCTGCATCTGCACCTCATGAAGAGACTTCCCCAGCGCTGAATCGACCGATGCAGACACGATCTAATAGAAAGAAGTTTAAGGTATAATTTCACTCTAAGTGGAATGAAGACAAGCACAAACCATCAGGAAAGACACCGAAGGATCCCATGATTCAGATGAATCCTCTTGGTTCGGTAGAGCTCCCACCTGAAGATTTTGAAGACTTCGGTGAGGATGAGAACGTTGCATCGCAGCGTCCACCATATCTCCCTCCTGTTCGACCAGGAGTTCAGCCACCTCGGTGGACAGTCAAGTTCATGTTTCTCACCCCTTCGCTGCCACAGGGTGTGAAGTTGGTCGGAACGATGACAAGAAGATTAGATCGGTTCAAGTACGCAGACCATGATATGAATGATCATGAGAAGTTTCCGCAGTTCGTACCTAGGAAATAATTGCACTACGTCCATTATCCGGAGGTTGGAACGACATTACTTGAAGTAAAATAGTGGGCTGCTGGCTTGGAGAAAGCTGGCTTGTTGAAGATGTTGAATGTCCCCGAATTTGGTCGTAGCCCACAAGTTACCGTGGTGGTCAAGCAGTTATTGGCATTGGTGCATGATGGGAACCTATGGATAGGAAACCAGAGAATTGCTATTGATGGAGAGCTGATTTATAGGATTACAGGCTTGCCGAATAAAGGGCCTGATCCTGGAATTGAATTTGTTGGAAAGCACGAAGATACGAAGCTAGCACAACACATGAAGGACCGCTTCGGTTTGAAAAAAGGAAATCGAGGGTATCAAACATCGACTATTCGGCACCAGAACATTGGCTTCACCGTAGAGATCCTAGAATGCAAATTAATGTGGAAGTGCAGACCTAATGAAGTACCTACCCCGATTGTCGGTATTGCTGCGAACTGTGCCGAAGGATACAGTTACAAATGGACAGAGTACATTGCTAGAGAATTCCTTGCAGATGTCCGTGATGCACAGGAGAAAGGTAGAGCCTTTCATTATTCATGGTTGTTAGTGCTTATTGCACTGGTAGGATGGAGAGAACCTACCGAGGAATAGTTTGTTGATGTGCCTCCGGAGATGCCTGGTGCAGCAAGGTATGCATCTCTTTGGGTTTCACAGGATAAGGCCTTGCAGTAGATGACGAACTATGTGTTCGCCTTCTATTCGATGAATATTACATATGAGATCCTGAAAACACCTTGGCTCCATAATGAGCTATTTTCTCAGTATACTGGAGTGGCCAAATTCAAGGCTAATATGCATAATGTCTTCATCCAGGCCCGTACAGATAACAAACATACATGGTGGAACTTACCATACATGGTGAGCCAGGAAGACATCCTCGCAATAGTTTAGCAATGGCCGGATGAATGGATGAAGAACGCAAGAACAAGGCCCGACATACCAGTCCCTCTAGTAACAGATGTGGGCGCAGGTCCTAGCCAGTCGCAGCAGAATGACCCACTAGAAGAGAGCGAAGAACAAGATGATTCACAGCAAGGTGACCTTGGTGGAGATAATGGAGCTAGTGAAGAAGAAGAAGAATCAGTCAACACCATTTCAGATCCTAATCGCTCAAATAAGCGCAAGTCCCTAGAAGTGGAGGAAGTTACTAAGCCTCAGCCCCAAAAGAAAACTAAGGTGTCAAAGAGAAAGAATATCGTCGAAGAGCCCGCTTTGAAAATTGAAGAGCTTGATCAGGCTCTGACGAAGTCTACGGAGGTATTATCCAGCAAATGGGCAGATTTTGAAGCTAAACATCTTGATGTGCTCACTGGCGTAGCATAGCGAATTGCAGAGCTTAAGAAGTTAGTAGAAAGAACAACAACTGGCGCTATAGCAAGCAGTGCCCTAGTAGGCGCACAGCCAGATACTAGACAATGGCCAGCCAGAAACAACAGAGGAAAAGTACCAAGTGCATCTCTTATAATACCTGACGCAGCATCTTGATCACAGGTAAGCATGATAGTTGAGATAGGTTACACTAAGTTTTCTATGCCGGAGCTGCATTTTTGTCAATTGACACTCATGAAGGAGATCTGAGAATGAGACAGCTACACACACATGCATTTAGAGAATACCACGAAGCAGAGTGAGAGCCTCGAAGCACAGTTGAAAGAAGCTGAACAGAAGAAGAGGGAAATAGAAAACAAGCAGGCTACACTAGCGCGAGTGTTGGATGAGGCATGTCGAAGTCTCCCTGACTTCGACATGCAGGCTGAAGAAGAACCGGAGCAAAGAATAGTAAAGTTGAAATACTATGCACAACAGTCTAGAAGCCAGATAGAGAAGATGAAAGCAGAACATGAGGCCCATATTACGGAGCTTCAACTTCGCCTCATTCCTGAGAGTCCACCAGAGGTCAGGGAATAGCGTCTCAGAGATATTCAGGCCTCAGCAACGAAGATCTCAGATCTTGTAAGTAGTGCATCAAAGCTGCTAGACGAAAGTGTCAAGGCCTGGGAAAACTTGCAGGACAACCCAGAAGTAGAAAAGTTGCAAGAAACCATCATGCAGCGACAGATAGAGCTGGATGCAATAAAAGTAGAAATTAAGACATCGCCTCCTATGCAGAAGTTGCTTAAGGTGAAGCATAGTAATGAGCTCCAGTGAGAAATTGAGTCTTGCAAAAGAAAATAAACACTGTTATTGAGCTCTGTGCAACCCCTCATTAATGAGGCCTTGGAGTTGAACACTGCTGCAGACAACCAACTCAAAGTCTTGAAGGAGTATGATGCATTTGTACAGGAAAAGGCCAACGAAGCCTCTGCAGCAACATTGCAGGAGATAGTGGAGAAAGAGGAAGCAACCGAAGATATCATGCGCAACCTCAACAAGCAGTTTACTATCTTCACCAACAAGATTCTTGCACCCAAAAAGTAGCAGAGTGTCCCAGGACAGGACACTGGTGAGTCTTAGGGGCCTGTTGGGGCTCGGACCTTCAAGGTCCTTAATTTTGGCAACTCCGGGGTTTTGGTGTGAATCTTGTAAGCAGAGTTGCGGTCCAAAATAGTCTTAGGGGATTCGGGGTTGGGTCGAAGCCCCTCTTTTTGTAAATGTCCCATGGTTTTTGGGTACCCATGGTTTAAGCCCATGGTATTGTAACAGTGCACTTGTATAAATAGGTACTTATGTAAAGGAGTCAAAAAAATCTTTGTGTTATGGTGATGATGTGATGCGAAGAAGATAAGGTCTATTTTTGGGTTAAGGTTAAGTCCTAGCTGAGTGCGTGGATGACCTCTACAGCTGAGTGCGTAGTTTTGGGTTGTTGAGAAGATCTGTAGCTAAGTGCATAGATCAGAACTATGTTGTTTGTAAATCATCGAATATAAACACAGTTCTGTGGACGTAGCCCCTACACTGGGGGTAAACCACGTATATCTTGTGTTGTGGTGGTTCTTTTTTTTTTGTTCCTGTTATATTTTTATGCATTTGATAAGTATATGAATGATAAAGTAAGATAAATTGCTAAGTATTAACTTCAATGTGAATTCCTAGTTAAGGGTTAAGCAAGAAAGTGTCTTTTTATCTAAACTACGAAGCTATTTAAGTGAATGTAGAAGCTCTATATTGCATAATTATTCTTTGTTAAGGATAAAGGTACAGTAATATCCCTCTCTTGCCTACAGAAAGCTGATTCTGTGGCACCCCATAGCTGTTTCGGGTGAGACTGCAACCTGTTCGCAGGTTGTTGCTGAAAGGGCCAACACTATGGGTCTGTTTGTTGGTGTGAAGATAAAAGCATAAGAACTTGGGTCTACCCTAGAACCCAACACCTGGATTGATATCTTCCCCAAAATCAAACTTTAGAGATCAAGATCAAAGCATTTGGTTGGACAGAACTCCAGAAAAGCAAAACCCTAATCTACTCCTGAACCAACGCTACAAAATTTCACCTCAAAATTCAGATCTAACATCTGGTAAAATCTAAATCCTTTGTATTTCCATTTGAGGTTCTCAGTTAAGATGTCTCATCATACCAAGCTTAATGAAAATCTTGAGGGAGCTAATAACTTCTGAACCTGGAAGTATAGGATCTCCCTAGTCCTGGAAGAAAATGAGTTGGACTCTTATATTAGTGAGGAGGTTCCAAGTCCAGAGGGAGATGAGGCTAAGGCCTTACATAAGAAGAAGTTGGTTATGGAAAAGAGGATCATTGCTCATTCAATCAAGGATCACCTCATACCATAGGTGTCCTCCCTCAAGACACCTAAATCTATGTTTGATTCCCTAACCAAACTGTTTGAAGGGAAGAACATAAACCGAAAGATGACTCTAAGGAACCCGTTAAAGAATGTAAAGATCCAGAATGAGGAGACCATCCAGTCATAATTCACAAGGGTCTCCCAGATCAAATAATAGCTGGAAGCAGTAGATGAAGAAGTGGAGAATGTAGAAATTGTGATGACAACCTTGAATGGTCTCCCTAGGTCATGGTATTCTTTCATCCAAGGAATCTCTGCTAGGAAGAAGTTAGTCAAGTTCAGTAGACTGTGCGAAGAATGTTCACAAAAAGAAGCTCGAATAGTAGCTCGAGAAGAAAAGATGTGAAGTGAAGATCAAGCTCTCCCAATATACTCCAAGAAAGGAAGAAGGTAAAGTCATCATCACCAAGGTAAGCATTCTCATCAGAAAAATAATCTTGTAAGAAGGGATCCATCCAAACTCAGATGTTATACATGCAATGAAACAGGACACTTTGATAGAAATTGTCCGATGAATAAGAATGGATCCAAGAAGAAGAAGAACTCCAAAAGAATACATCATGCTCACACTGCTGAGGATGATGATCCTTCAAGGAAGAAAGTAAAACAACAAAGTGAAGACTCTTCAAGTGAAGAAGAATATGTTAAGAATACATCATGCTCACACTGCTGAGGATGATGATCCTTCAAGGAAGAAAGTAAAACAACAAAGTGAAGACTCTTCAAGTGAAGAAGAATATGTTATGATCTCCGCTCTCATGGGAACTGTCACTCATGGAAGCAAATATTGGCTTATTGACAGTGGGGATTCCAAACACATGATAGGTTTCAAGGAATCTTTTGAGAAACTATCCAAACATAATTCACCCCATAAGGTGAAACTTGGGGATGACTACCAATATCCCATAAAAGGTAGTAGTGAATCCTCCTACAAGCTACACTAGGGAAAGTCTATGAAAATGAAGGATGTCTTATTTGTACCAGGACTAAAGAAGAATATTTTATCCATATTGGCACTGGATGCAAAACGCATGAGGGTTGCATTTGTAGATGGCCAAGTCCTAATGTCATCAAGAGGAAAGACTATTGACAATGCAATAGTAATTAGAGAACAAGAAGGATGATTATACAAATTGAAGGGCCATCCAAAACAAGCTTTGGTCCATGACATAGTAGAGCCAAATGAACTTTGCACATAAGGCTTGCACATGTGCACTACAAAGAACTACCACTTGCAAGAAAAGTTGTTAAAGGTCTTCTAGAAATTTAAGCAAAACATGAAGGGGTCTGTAAAGGATGTGCAAAAGGAAAGAATACAAAGAAGACATTTCCAAGTAGCGAGAGCAAGGCAAAAGGAATCTTGGAAATCATCCACTCCGATGTATGCAGACCAATGTCAGCAAGTTCACTAAGTGGGTATGTATACTATGTTTCTTTCATTGATGACTTTTCTAGGAAGACATGGATTTACTTCATGAAGAACAAAGATGAAGTTTTCAGCAAGTTCAAGGAATTCAAATCCTTGATCGAGAACCACACAGAAAAGAAGATCAAGACCTTTCGATCAGATAATGGCGGAGAATTCACATCAAGTGAATTCAAAGACTTATGCAAAGAATCACAGATTAAGGGCAAGTTATCCACTCCAAATAATCCACAACAGAATGGGGTTTCAAAAAGGAAGAATAGAACTATCATGGAAGCTGCAAGAGAAATGCTTCATGATGAAGATCTTCCCACGCATCTATGGGAAGAAGCTACCAGAATAGCGGTGTAAGTACAGAACCATACTCCACACAGAGTACTCAAGAACAAGACACCTGAAGAAGTCTTTTCCAGCAAGAAACCAGAATTCAGCCATCTCAAAATATTCAGCTATCCAATGGACATACACATTATGAAAGAAAAGAGGACAAAGTTAGATTCTTCAAGAAAGAAGGGTATATTTGTGGGATGCTCTGAAAGCTCGAAGGCTTACATAATATACTTCCCAGGATTCAAGAAGATGGACATCAGCAGGGATGTAACATTTGATGAAGACTCAGCTCACAACAAATCCAGGAAGAGATGTGTTGAAGATCCTAAAGAATCAGAAGCACCCAGAATTCATGACAAAACCATGAACGAAGAAAATCAAGAAGAAGATCAAGAATTTGAAGAACCTCAAGAACCTATAGATCCACCTCAGGAGAATAATCCTTGCAAGAGGAAACCTGCTTGAGTATGAGAAGCTATCCAAGGTGTGGAAACATATGGGGCTCCAGAAGAGAATCACAGAGAAAGAAAGAGGACCAGATCTTGTTCCGAGTATGTAGCTTTACTATGTGACTTTATCAATAAAGAACCTTCCAACTATGAAGAAGCAAGAGAACAGAAAGAATGGAAGGATGCTATGATCGAAGAGTATCAATCAATCATGAAGAACAATGTTTGGAATGTTGTCCCAAGACCAGAAGGGAAGTCGGTTGTAACTTCCAAATGGATCTACAAGATCAAGCATGCTGCAGATGGTAGCATAGAGAAATATAAAGCAAGATTCGTGGCTCGTGGTTTCTCACAAAAAGAAGGAATAGATTATGAAGAAACCTTTCCACCTGTAGCTAGATACACTTCCATCAGATCAGTACTTGCTCTGGGTGCAGTGATGAAATGGAAGATACACCAAATGGATGTCAAGACTGCTTTCTTGAATGGTGTAGTGGAAGAGGAAGTGTATGTAGATCAGCCATTCAGTTTTGAGACACATGACATGAAGTCTCATGTGTGTAGATTGAAGAAATCCCTGTATGGTTTGAAACATGCACCCAGGACATGGTACGGTAGAATTGACAGCTTTCTATCCAATTTGGGCTTTACCAAAAGTAAAGCAGATTCCAACCTTTACTACAAGGTTGAAGATGGAAACCAAGTGATGCTCCTATTGTATGTATATGATCTATTTGTAACAAGTATGGATGTGTTGATTGCTGATACAAAGAGGAAGCTTGCTGCCAAGTTCGAAATGAAGGACTTGGGTGTAATGCACTATTTTCTAGGCATGGAGGTGTGGAAGAATGCGGATTGAATCTCCCTCGGACAAGGGAAGTATGAAGTAGATATCTTGAAGAGGTTCGGGATGATGGACTGCAAGTTCATGACCACACCTATGGCATCTAACCTGAAGCTATTGAGTGATGCTTCATCGAAAGTAGTTGATGCTATGATGTATCGTCAGATGATTGGGTCCTTGATGTACCTAACAAAAACAAGACCACATATTTGCTTTGCTATGATCACCTTGATCCAGTTCCTGACAGATCCGAGACATGTTCACTTGATTGTTGTAAAGCATATTGTAAGGTACCCAAGGGGTACAATTGATTATGGGCTCAAGAATGAGGTGAATCAGAAGATTAACCTAGAGGGTTATGTTGATTCATATTGGCAGGTAGTGCCATCGATAGGAAGAGCACTTCAAGGTGTTGCTTCAGTATGGGATCAGGTGTGATCTCTTGGTTTAGCAGGAAGCAATCCTGTGTGGCACTGAGTACAGCTAAAGCAAAGTATGCTGCAGCTTGTTTAGCTAGTTGTGAGGTAGTATGGATGAGAAATCTACTGTCTGATTTATTTGATCTATAGATGGATGCTACTTGTATACATTGTGACAACCAAAGTTGTGTGAAGTTGTAGGAGAACCCAGTGTTCCATGACAAGTTGAAGCATATCGAGATCAAGTATCACTATATCAGGGATATGGTGCAGAGGGGGGCAATGAAGCTCCAGTATGTTACAATGGACAAACAGATAGCTGATGTGTTGACAAAGCCATTGGATAGGGTGAAGTTTGAGTACTTCAGGGAGAAGCTTGGTGTTCTCGATATTGAGGTTCCCTCCCAAGGGAAATGATGAGACCTAGAGCCATTCTAACATGGTGAGAGGATTGGTTCCTTCCATGGTTAGATGTAAGGGCTGAGCCATTCTATCATGGTGAGAGGATTGGTTCCTTCCATGTCAAATGTGAGTACTGAGCCATTCTGATGTGACTGTAGGATTGGTTCCTACATGATCAGATGTGATTGTAAAGCCCTTCTAACATTGGCTGTCAGATGTAAGTGCAGATCCCTTTCAGCATGAAGGATTGGTTACTTGCATGGTCGAATATAGGTGCTGAGCCTTTCTGACATTGGTTGTCAGATGTAAGTGTAGAGCCTTTTGGCATGGAGGATTGGTTCCTCACATGGCCAAGTGTAAGTGTTGAGCCGTTCTGACATTGGTTGTCGAATGTGAGTTCTAGGCCTTTCTGACATGGTTGTGGGATGTGTTCCCACATGGTCAGATGTGAGTGTTGGGCGTGCCTTTTTGATATGAATACAGGATTGGTTCCTACATGATCAGATATAAGTGCTGGGAAAGACATTTGACTTAGGGCTAGATATAAGTGCTAGAAGAAGACCTACATGGAGGATAGGCCTACAACCAGTATGAAAAAGGGATGGCTCTATAGAACTTCCTGTGACGAGAAGAATCATGAGATAGCACCCATGATGATCCAGTGATGATGATCCAGTAGTAATGATCCAGATCGAGGGATGATCTAGATCCAGTGATGATGCTCTAGAGATGATCCAGATCGAGTGATGATCTAGATCTAGATGAAGATGACTTGAAGATGAAGATAATGAGGACTCGATGATGATCCAGATGATGCAAAGAAGAAGACTTGTGCTGATAAATTGTGTCGAGAGAATACCTTCCTAGTTAAGAGGGAGTGCTGATGTAATTGTAACTTCAGAATGTATTCACTTGTATTTCTTATGTATTATACCTTGATGTTAATTCTGAGATGTGTCTGTAATGTAATTGAGTCATGTCATGCCCCGATGTTCTGATTTGGAGTTTCTATAATGTAAAAAAGTCATGTCAAGTCAAGGTGGGTAACCCTCCTATTGTTCAAGGGTTATAGTCCCTGCAGATCTGGGGCACTACGGTTGTTAGACTCACCTAGTGAAGTCATCCCTAGTAGGGTTAAGTCAAGTCAGGAATTAGTATAAATAGAGAGCTATCCTCTCTATTTATCACACACTCACTCACACTCAGTTGTAGTGCATAGCTAAGGAAGAAGAAGACACTGGGGCTAGGAAGAAAGAAGGTACTACTGTTGGGAGATCATCTTATTGTTTTGGGTTTTACTTTTGGTGTGGATTCTATCTCTGAGGAAGTTGCAGGGATTTCTCCATTTATGGTTTCCTTGAGTAAAAACATTGTGTTCATTGTCTCTTGTGTTTGATTGCTATGATTGTTACTCTCTCAGTTAAAGATCCTAATATAATGCTAGTTTAATGTTAAAAATCTAACAAAAAACTGCTAAAGGTCGCTAGTGGCCATGGTTTCATCAACATGGTGAAAGCTATGAGTGTTGTGATGCATGCAAAATACTATGGTACATCACAACTAGACGTTGGGAAAGAACCTGCTCCACCTGAGTGCCTTTTGGGAATTGAAAAGCCATGGATAAGCCTAAATTTCTGCCTCACATTCCTAAGGGAGTCTTAAAGTGCTTAGGGCATAATTGTAATGCTCGAGTCACCTAGAAATATTCAATTGTTGAGTATTTGGGCCAGACTCCTTGTGCGATGTCTGCATTAGAAGTGCTTCAGACTTGTCCTTCACAGAGGAAGGCCTTGTTGTCTTCCCTTGGGGTGGGTGATGATAGCTCTTCTTCCATGACAAAATTTGAAACTCATGGTATCCAACATTGCTTTCTTTACTATGTGTCTCATCTTATTCACGTAGAGTGTCTAAACCACACCGACAAGCGCAGTATGATTGATGAAGGCGCTGTCATTTCTTAGATGTCTTTGGCTTGTTGGAAGGACTTAGGTTCTCCCATGTTGTCTAAATCTGTCAACATGTTGACTGATTTTGATGGAAGATCATTTCGGCCACATGGTATACTTCCTTCCCTAGAGGTCCAATTGGGGGGGGGGAATACTGTTGCGATCAGGGTTGAGGCAGTTAATGCGCCCCTCGACTACAATATTTTACTAGGTAGGAACTGGATGTACAATATGCAAGCTGTAGCCTCTTCGCTATTCTGAGTGGTTTGTTTTCCTTTGGATGGTAATATCATTACTATTGATCAAAAATATTTCAAGAACCCGTGTGTAAAAGCATCATCAGGATCTTCTATCCCGATTATCGGTCATTCTCAGCTGGCAACTGAGAATGTGGGTTTGGGAATCTGTCTTTCTCTCATGGAAACCTTTAGTTGTCCTGCGCCTGTACTTATGATTGGGTCTAGTATTGGTAAGGATTTGACCTCATTGAATTTGGTCTCATTTCACACCTCTCATATGGCGAATCCTTGTATTTTTCCTTCACCGAGTACTTCAAGTGATAGTTCTATACCTACCAAGATAGACGTGCCATTGCTTTTAACATTGGTGGTGTATCAAGCTAATATTGACCATGTTGTAGAGCATATTCCTTCCTCTTCACGGATGGAGGAGGAGGACCCTTATGTGCTTCCTACTTGGGCAGTAGATTCATCTCACTCTCAAGACTTCCTTGATGATGTTTTTCCATCCAATGAACCTATTCTTGAGGCTATTTTTGGGATAGAACAACCTTGGGGAGAGTTGAACCATAGATCATATTTCCTTCCTAAGATTGATCATTTAGAGTGTGATGACTTTAGGGTGATTCTAAGCACAAAATTTGGTAGGCCTATTGTCCCATTGAACTCTAATAGTCATATTGTTGAACGGAACACGGCTAACTTTCCACCAACGATACCTATCAATATTTCTCATGTTCCTGGTAAGATTAAGAACATGTACATTGGGGAGGATTGTTCCCCCGATGAGATTAAAGAGTACACCGATATTTTTAAGGAATTTTGTGATGTTTTTTCTTGGTCATACGAGGAAATGCCAAGAATAGACCCTTGCATTGTCAAACATGAAATCAAAACATATCTGGATTCTAAACTGGTTCAACAATGTTTGTGCACCGCAAATCCTAGAAAAGCGCCCACTATTAAAGCAGAGATAGAGAAACTGCTCAAAGATGCTTTCATCTATCCCATTACTTTGACGAAGTGGGTTTAAAATCTTGTTACGGTGGATAAGAAGAAGAGAGCGATCCGAATATGCATTGATTTCCATGATTTAAATTGAGTCTATCCTAAAGACAATTTCCCTACACCATTTATTGATCAAATTTTGGATGAGTGAGTGGGAAGTGAGGTTTTCTCCTTTATGGGTGGCTTTTATGGATATAATCAAATACAGATTAAACCCAAGGACCAACATAAGACTGCATTTATTTGTCCTTAGGGAAATTTTTCATATTGGAAGATGCCCTTTGGCCTTAAAAATGTCAGAGCTACGTTTCAACAGGACATCACATTTTCCTTTCATCATCTTAAAAATATTATTGAAGTGTATTTGGATGATCTAGATGCTTTCTCTTGCTTGAGAGTGTGTCATCCTTATCATTTGCGATTGGTTTTCGAAATATGTCGTCATTATCAAATTAGGTTAAATCCTCATAAGTGCATATTTTTGTGTGAAGGTTAGTATTTTACTTGGATTCATTGTATCCAAGGAGGATATTAGATTCTATCCCTTGAAGGTTGAGGCAATACTTCAATTGTCTCCCCTACATAACATTCGACATCTTCAATGTTTACAAGGAATGACGAACTTCTAGTGAAGGTTTGTGGTCAATTTTTCCAATTTGACTAAAGGCTTCATGCATTTGTTGAAGAGAGACACCCCTTTTTATTGGGATGAGTGAGCCTAGGATTCTTTTGATGCTTTGAAGAAAGCCTTGGAATCAACCCCCATGCTTATTCCACCAAACTACAGCCGTGACTTTTTTATTTATGTGGCCGCGTCTCAAGATATGGTTGGTATGGTGTTGGTTTAAGAGGATAAGGAGCTCCATGAGTATGCCATCTAATATCTTAGCCGAAACCTTATTGATGTGAATCTTCATTATACCCATGTTGAGAATTTAGCCTTAGCCACCGTCCATGCGGTTCATCATTTGAGGCACTATATCCTCCTTTGCCAAAATTTGGTCATAGCTCACATTAATCCATTTCAATTCATCCTCACTAGAAGGATGATTGGGGGAAAGTATAATAAATGGATTGTGATATTCCAGGAGTTTTATCTTGATTTTATCTCAGCAAATTCGGTGATATCATTAATTTTTGTTGAGCTCATATCATATTTTCTGAATTTGGATGAAGGGGAGGTTCATGAGGATTCTCTTATTGATGAGCATATCTTTCTCATCTCAACCGTGGACCCTTGGTACGGGGATATTATTGTTTATTTCTAAACATTGAAGGTTCCTACTCACCTTTCAGAAGATGAGTGTCGATGACTACATCATGTAGTGAAGAAATACCTCATAGTGGATGATACTTTATACCGCCATGGGGTTGATTCAATTTTACATCATTGCTTAACTCATGAGGAGGATGAGGTCATGCTTAATGATTTCCACGGAGGGACGTGTGGTGGTCATTTGTCTGGGCTTTCTACAACTCAAAATATTCTAAGAGCGGGTTATTTTTGGTCGTCCATATTTAAATATTGCATTAATGCGGTCAAGAGGTGCCACCATTTCCAGGCGTTTGCATGGAATATGTGCTCGTATCCTTCCCCTTTTCATCCCATTATCATCGATGTCCCCTTCACTAAGTGGGGGGTCTATTTTATGGATTGCAACCCACCTTTGATTGGGGGAACTATCATATTATTATGGTTGTTGATTGCTTAATGAAATGGAAGAGGATATACCCACTATCAAATCCAACGGTGAAACAACTGCGCATTTCGTATTTGACCAGATTATCACTTGGTTTGGTATTCTGAGGGAGCTTGTCACTAACCATGGCATGCACTTTAAAAAAAAATGATCAAAGAGTTTTCTCTGAAGTTAGGGTATAATCAAGAGCATTCCTCTTCTTATTATACTTAAGTGAATGGACAGGTTGAAGCAGTGAACAAGTCACTTAAGTCCATTCTATGAACCATCACACAAAGAAAGACTAATTGGAATATCATGCTGTATCCTGCTTTGTGGGCCTATAGAACTGTGGTAAGACTACCACTGGTTTTTCTCCCTATCATCTTGTGCATGGGGTGGAGTCAGTATTACCAATTAAATGCAAAATCCCTTCTTTGAAGCTAGTTGTGGAGATTTTACAAGAGACTTTCGCATTAAAGGAACTTCTGGTCCATTTGGAGCAGCTTGATGAGTAGCGTCAAGGTGCTTTAGTGGCTCTTGAGGTTAACAAGCAATGCGTTAAGGTCTAGTACAATAAGTCTGTCTGTCCTAAGAGGTTTGGTGAAGGTGACTTGGTCCTTTTGTGGGATCAAGCTAAGGAACCCTTGGGGCAAAAGAAAGTTCAACCCTATGTAACATGGTTCTTACATGGTCAAGCGTGTCTTAAAGAAAGGCACCTATGATTTGGTGGATTATGAAGGGACATCCTTGGTGGAGCCTAGAAATGGGCTCTATTTTAAAAATTGCAATGCATGATCTTCAGCCAGGGATGACTTTTTGTATATTATTGTACATTTTTCATAGCGTAGTTTGGTCTTCTTATGGTGATTGGGTTTGTTGATTAGCTTTCATTTTTTATGGTAGATGTCGATGGCGCCTTCAGTTTACATAGGATTCACCGATGGTGCTAGAAGAAAAACTCAAAACCCATCTTTGTCTTCTTGGGTGATTTATACTCCTACAGGTCAATTGTTGTCTTCAGGATGTGTATGCTTACAACCTTCGTCGAACAATGTTGCTGAATATAGTGCTGTGATTGAGTTATTGCGTGATGTCATTTCACATGGTATTATTTCTCTTGAGGTATGTCTTGATTCGAAGTTAGTGGTATCGTAACTTAATTGCTTGTATCGTGCTATGGATCCGACATTGTTATGAAGATTCTTGCATGTAATATTGCTAGAACAACAATTTGAGAGCATAACATACATTCACATTTCAAGAAATTTTAATCAAGTTGCAGATTCATATGCTAACTATGTGCTAGATTGGCATTTGTTTCAAAGACGATAAAAGCATTTCAAAAACACATTTTACACATGTAAATAGAATAATAATCAATCATCATAAATATTTTTCATTAAGTCCAAAAAGGTGACATCATAATACATAAAGTGTGATATATAAAATTGGGGCTTCTGAGCCACTGAAATATACTACATGGTCATACAAAAAATATACACCCAGGTCTCCAACCCTGAGGTGGAGGAGGGTGCTGATCATGGTAGCACACCATGGATCTAGCTAGCCGATGAAATAACTGAACCCATGCCCGTGGTACTCCAACCACCTAGCGCTCCATCGCCTCAGGTAAGTCCTCGACCTTATCCATGGGAACTTTCTGTGTCAAGCGAATGAAGTTCGTGTGGATGCTCTAGAGAATCCACTCTGCATCCACACCCATGATCTCATCGCCTATTCCCCTCCATCGATGATGAGGAAAGCATTCTGGTCATCGTGGTCCCACATCTGCATGTACATGACAGAGTACCATTATGTGTCGTCACATCAAAAACATGTCTTTTGATTTCATATATCAGAAAATACAAAAAAAAGGTGAGTTGGGATTCATTACCTATGTCTCCATATGATGCTCCTGGTTGTAGGGGCATATCTAGATCTCTGTGGAAGTCTATCCCTACATAGGGGTAGTCATCTATGGCGATGATTTGTCTCCGCCACTAGAGGAAGAATTCTGCTGGATAGGGGTTAGCCACCCTTCCCCCTCCCAGTCTCCACATGACATTGGACCAACATAGTTGATTAGGATCCCTGACTCCAAGTGGAGCAATTTCAACTCTAGGGCTTATCCCCGACACCTGCTCGAAAAAGAATGCACTCAGTATGCTTTTGAACCCAAAGTTTCGTACCCTGCCCATATTCCAGTCATTGATTTGTTGTTTCATGTTGCTTATCAATGAGGTACTCCAGTCATATATCATAGGTTGCATGCACTCTACAGCATATAAAATCATTGGCCTTAAGTCACGGTGGACTGATGCTAAACTTGTAATCCTACCCAGCTCCAATAGTATTCCCTTTAGCCCCAGGTTCTGGACTGCATTTTTCAGGTTTTGACACCCAACCTTCTATGTATCAGGAAGGAAATACACTACTATGTACTCCTCTATAGTCAACCTGCCTCCTGGCCCATGGGATCGAAAGTTCACCACCTCCCCTCGATGGGACAAACCTATGATAAAGTATATTTTCTCAACCTCCAAGCTAAGCGACATGCTATCGAACTGAAAGGTCTTAGAGTTTGGATCCCAATAATCCACTAGCAGTTGGAGTAGCCTTGGATTTTATCTTAAGCTTCCAAGGTGCCAAAATTTGTATAACCCACAAGGCCTTAGCACTTGTTGACCCATGAGGTCAACCTGCACATCCTCTTCAACATCTCCATGTTCTCTCTCTCTCTCCATTCTAGCACCATACTGCAAAAACATTGCCAAAGTTCATGATTGTTTGCCCTTAAAAATCATGTTTACAGCCCTGTACGTGAATGTTTTCAAAACAGTTGCATATGTACGCGGGTATCATGGTATTTTCTGCGTATAACCAGCCCTATATGCGGAAAAAGACTCGATTTTTGCGTGGGTAGAAACACACTATTTGGGATGGCTTAAATAAAAAAAATTGACCATTAAAACTAAAAATTGATGCATCAAATTAAAAGAGGAGGGCATGAGTAACTACCTGGACCAAATGTGGAGTGATTTATTCGAACGATTCCCTTGGAATTAGCTCTTGGAATATTGGATATAAAAGCACTATGGTGGGTGAATTTTCAAAATGCTATGAAATTTTTTATTTTTTCACTATTTTATAGAAAAAAAATTGAAATTTTTACCCACTTTCTATAGTTTTTTACCGTTTCTGGACCGTTTGGACTAATATGATGTTGTAGGATCTCGTTTTGAGTGCGATTTGACCATGTCTTCAACTCATTTATGTCTATTTAAGGTATCATATATAAACTAGCATATAGGTTAGGATTTCACATCCGCTTGCATTATGCATGGCCATCTGACCATTTCATCTTAATCTTAGGTATGAACCCATTCCATGCTATCAGGGAATCTTCATTCTACTGTTAGAAGTGGCATTATGTGAATGGTAGAGATTTTCTATACATGGGTACCCTAGTTAGATCCTATATTGCATAATTTGGTGCCCATGCTGACATTTTTTCTTTAGGTTGTGGGAGTTCTTTTTTTAGTCCCATCATGTATTTGAGCAAGAGCTTCATACGCCTCTTGAAATTTATGCTGGCCATTTCCCTTGGGACTCCCTTGTATATATCAAGTTGTAATTTCATTTTCATGATTTTTTCTTACCTTCTTAAGCTTTATGCTGGCTCCTTGACTTTGAGTTATCATCCATATAGCCCAAGCTTGTCTCATCTCTACCCAAGCAGAGCCCTTTTACATATCTTTTGTAGCTTGATCACCCCTTTTAGTAGGAGGATACCTTCCCCTGAGTGTTGTTATCCTACACATATATACTAGAATTGAGCATAGGCATGTTCCACTGCTTAGAACTAGTTTGCTTGTCCCTTGACACTCGTCTCCTCCTAGATTTGTACTATAAAGAATTTTTATTCTTTTTCAATATTTTCAAAATATCTGAAAATGTTCAAAAAATTCAAAAAACTAAAAGTCAGACAGGAAAATATGTTATTTTGGTAGCAGTCGAGTCATGTTGCCTTCGAGCAGAGCACTGTATATCACATCCATTGGTTGGGTTATTAATTTGAATTTAGGAGCTGTACTCGTTACTTTGATTTTGTCTCCACTAATTGGTTAAGCTTCCATTCCCTATGGAGTCTCTGTTGATGCCTCTTGTGTCACAAAGATGTCCCAGTTTTCATATCAAGTCCATACTACCTACCTTCAGTCACCATTTGCCTTATGCTCTTGTTCAAAGGAAGTTGAAACCTGAGTCGGCCATTCCTCAGTTATCTTGACTTTGCATGTCGGCCATTCTTGGTACTGTTACTAGTTTGTGCAAATATTTTTTGAGTTCTTCCACATTATACATCATTGCTAAGTACCTCGTGTTGGTTGATGGGGGATTCCTTAATTCCCTCCTTCCAGCAGATTCCATTCCATCAAATTCAGATCATTTATTCTGGAATATGAGTTCAGAGTCCTTCGAGTGCCTTGAAACTTACAGTCATCAGTGGTAGGTTCTACTGGTATGTTGAATGAGTTTGTTTTTCATTGATGTAAAGAATGTCTATTAGCAAATGCATGTCTATTAACATGAATTCAAGATAATAATAAAATTTTATAGATATTATTATTTTAAAGAACCAAAGACAGAAATCCATGAATGTAATAGAAATCCGTAAATAACATAGAAATCATGAATGGGATTGAACCAAAGATAGAAATTTGTGAATGACATAGAAATCCATGAATGACACAGAAATCGTGAATGAGACAAAAATTATTTTCTTCAGACAGAAAGTTTATTGCGTTCACAGAAATGGGCATTAGCAAATAGTTTGAGTTTTTTTGTTGTGGCTAAAACTATTTGTTATCCATCATTCAGTATGAAATGCATGATTTCGACATCTCAAGCATGGTTCCAATCTTCATCAATAAATCAAGCAATACGGTTCTGTTGGGCCAAATTAATGTCGTTTTAATTCCGTTGTAGTAATTGCCCAGCCATTTCATTTGTCAATCCGAGGTTCGTAGTCTTATGAAGCACCTGCAAAGTATATGCAAGAATGAAGTGAAATTAAGCTAATCTAACTCCCCATGAAACTAAGACTAATATAATATAACCCCCCTTAAAATGAAACAAGCAATTGCTAATATAATGCTGGAAGATGAAACACACAGCTGAAAGTAAATTGCATAAAAGAAAGACAACATATGAAGAGCAACAAGACAACACATGTGAACTCACATTAACAATAAAGCAATCTTAAATTACATCACAAGAATCAATCATAAATCATGAAAGCATCAAACCAATATTATGAACAAAAGCTAAGAATTCCCTTCTCCATATTACAAAGTCAAGACTAACTTCTACAATCTACTATTCTCTAAGATAATCTAAGATCTAAAATATTCTAAGATAATATCTCATTTAATAATTATTATGAAATGAAGAGAGAGCACTCTCTTTTATACATGAAGGAAATAACCATCTCTTTTATACATAAGGAAATAACCACTATTCACTCAACCACTCAACTACTTTCCTATTATTACAAGATATGATCCCTTCAAATCCTCCACATATCTTTCACAAATTCTCCACATGTCTCTCAACCAAATCTCCATGATCTTCTCCTTAGAATATTCTTTGTATAACTATCTCCTTGAAATGATGGAGGAGATATATGTGAATTCTTTTCTTTGAATTAATCCTTCACATATTCCTACACATTACAAAGCTCATCCATACTTTGAGATATTAGTGCAAAACATGTTAATTTTCTAATATTTAATCATAAATTCACTTATAATACTAAAAATAAATAAAGTGGAAATAATAAGGTGAAACCCACATATATGTATGGAAATGGTATGATAAAAGGTTAATGGGACGATAAAATGTGAGGAATAGAGGAAGATAAAGTGGATGAAAAATGGACATTTCTGTGTCCCAACATACTCCCCAACTGAACTTGTTGCATGTCCTCATGCAACCGTGTATGGTGTTAGAATAATCAACCCATAGTATTTACCCACTTAGACATTATTTCATTTATTTTGTCTTATTTGCCTAGTCCATGAGTCAGTTGTCAATTGCCTATCCATAGAGGTAAAACTTGCCATTATTGACTCATGGAGCGCTTTGGAAAGTCCTGGAAATCAAATCTGCTTTATTCCTGGCCTCCTGGGTGCCCTTCTGCTTTTCTGCTTTGTTGACTGCTTTTCCAGTTTTTAAAGCACATAAGGAAAGCTAGACTAGGTGAGGTGAACCTGTTTTATTCCCCTTTCATCCTCCAC
>LPNX010755062.1:0-78245 GCA_001517045.1 Pseudotsuga menziesii | reverse complement strand
ATATATATATATATATATATTAGCAGTTATAAAATAGAAATATAAATCTAAGCTACCAACACATTAATTATAGCTAAAAACAAATTCTAAATAAGCCCATACTAAATCTATGATAAGAAGGAGCGAAGACCTTTCAAGGTCTGTTGAAATAAATGTTTTTCCAATAACCAAATCCTTTCCATTAAATAAACATTACCTTAAAATTAATTAACAGACCAAGTAAATCGAGACCCTGAATGGGCCATGATATATAAATATCTATAGTAATTATAAACAATAATATTATTATCAAAACCTTAAGAAGCGATTGCATACATTATAAAACATGCCATTTAAAACGTTATAATATGCATAACAAGAATGGCTCCAATAAGTCACAAGGCCCAACCTTAAACCACGTTATTATGTTAAACATAGAAAACGTATATTAACAAAGCATTTGGACCCAGGTCACAGGAACGAATCCTGTAGACACCTAATTCTTTTTTGCATGTGTAAAACATGATGTTTATTATATAAGAAACCATAATAACGTTTATTCATAGTAATCCATTCATAAACCTCGTCATAACTAACGACCTATGATCAAATCGTGTGAGGTCTTTTTATATTACATAGAGCCACACTATACACAATCGGCATGCGGGATGCATCTAAAATTAATCTTTCAACATAGAGATTGTAAGACCCTTATAAAAATTACATGCTATAATCTATGGCATCGACCTTCTTTATTAAAAGAATTAATTTCTCTAAAGAATTATAAACCCTGCAATAAAATAAACAAACATTCTTCCATATGTTTCCATTTCAACATCATAAACCCCAACTGTAACTCTATTCTTTATCGCAGCCACAATGGTGGGTACCAACACCATTCACGACGTGGCCCCAAAATCCATCAAGCTGACTGTTCAGTCATCCACTTTACCATTACAATCGACGAAGGAATTTTCCATTTAAATAAAAATGAAATATTGAAACGCAGCATCTTAATAAACATCAACACATAACTATTTTACACACACAATATTCATAAAATCGTAACATATTTACACCATAACAAACTATCACACACTAGCGTGTATCCTAAATCATTAAGAATGTTAATCAAGGAATAACAAAAGAGGCTTTCTTTTGTCAAAAGATGCGCTTTTTATTGGCTAGAATTGCTCACATCCTATTGAAAATTTTATTTTTTTATTGTAAAGTAGTTAAATGAGTCTAATCATCGAAAATATTTGATCCTGAAAAAAGGAAATCGGGAAAATTTTCGATCAAAAATATAATTTAACTGGGCGTTTTCTTAAAGCAAGCATAGCCACCCAACCGAAATCTCCAACCCACGGTGAGTTTAACATAGTTTAAGCATATGGATATTTGAAATTGCATTAAATTAGCACTGATAGTAATAGTCTTGGAAGTGTAAAACATGCTAGGAATGGGTGGCACAGTTATGATATGAGCTTCCTTTAGATCTACGTGGTGGAATGAAATCAATTGAGCATCCATGATCGATTGAGCATGGCAGGTTGTTTCAGAAAAAATCATTTCTCATGAATTTGAATGAATCATTTCTATAACAATGTGTTTTGTTTTGGTCTTCCTGGTGTTTTGGACTACCCGGTACTGTGCAACATAAATAGACAAACATATAATATAATTCTGATTATGTAAAAACGTCTTGTGGATACCTTCAAAATTTTAAATTGGCATAAGAAGCAGCATTACCTAATGAGATTCCTTTGGCATGAATTTTACCAACCTTCACTCATCCACACAAAATCATATTATTTTGACTCAGGTACGCATGCATTGTACTTCATCTAGTCCCATCCTTATCTCAAGTGATAGTAAATTGCACTTTCCTATCACTTATGTTGATGGTAAAAAATGGAAAGAATCCGAATAGTAGCATATAGAATAATATTGTAATGAATGTGCTCTAAATTTTTTTATAGAATGCACTTGGCTGATATGGCATTGTGATATGTACTTTCTTTCTTATTTGCTCATATAGATTTGATATCAATATTATAGTTTGTTAATGTGATAGTTGTTAAGATCAATATGTGTACATTTATCCAGCAATGAAGCTGTTATCTATTTTGGGAAAGTTGTTAAGTCATTTCTACAGTCTACTGTAGTCTCGAAGGTTGTTTTTTTTATTACTGTTCAATTTGTCTTTCTCTTGGTTTTTGACATTGTTGTTTAATTTCTCTTTCAATTTGTCGTTCACTTAGTTTTCGACACTGTATTTTGTACATCATCTTCACGAATTTATAAATATTTCCATGTTCTACAACTAGATTTTTTTATTTTGCTTCAAAAAGTGCCTAATGTATGCATATTTACAAAGCATGGGATTTTTAGTCTTAAAATGATTATATCAACAAATTTGACCATGAAGATACCATGAATTTACCATAATAAAGAGTATCGTAATATAGGAATTAAACATATACTTATTCATACTTTGTAAGTATTTTAGTGAAATTGAAACTAATCAGTAAAATCCCGATTTGTTATGTAAAAAACAGAGTGTTAATCTACCAAAATTGGCTTAAAAAAATGCACGCCACATTCCATACATATATTATTAATTTAAATTAATACCATGGTATTGAAGACAGATATATGTTTGAAAAAAACCTCTTTCAGTTACCTAAAATTATGTTTCATTTTCCCGCAGTTAATTTGACAAAATAACAAATTTTATGTTTGGAACCAAGTCTTACCATGTTCATAAAAATGCCTGACTAACCATAACTATTGAGTATTTTTGAGTTATTTAAGTTGTAAATGCTGTGGTTTACTATTTTCCACCTTACTGTACATATAGGTTTTCAACTTGGGTTCCAAAAATGTCTGCATTGTCATTTTTGCAGAGAAGGATATTTTTAGACTTAAAATGAGTCAACAAATTTGACCATTCATATATTATGACTTTATTATAGTAAAGAGTATCATACTTTATGCATTATATATGTACATATTCATAATTTATAAGTATCTTTGTCAAATTCAAAATTAATCAGTAAAGTCGTGAAATATTATGTAGGAAACAAAGAGTGTAAATCTATAAAACTAGGATTACAAAAATGCACACCACAGCCTGTACATGTATGAATTATTATATTTTATAAGTAGCATTGTCATAATTGGAAAAGAATGTCTAAATTCATAATTTTGTTTTGTAAAAACATAGTGTAAATCTGTAAAAATGGGCTTAGAAAAATGCTTGCGATAGGTAATTTCTAAAACCTAATGCCATATGCCTTGAGCTACATATACTATGGACAAAAACCTCCTTCATAATGTTTAAAATATGTTTATTTTGTGTATAGTAAAGTTTTGAAAATTGCATTTTTTCTGTTTTGAACTTTATTTGACTCGGTCGTTAAATGCACACCTAGCCCTCATTGTTTAGTATTTTTTAGTGATCTCAGTTGGATATGGTGTCTTTTATTGTTTTACACCTTCATGTACTTCTATTTTTCTAATATTGGATAAAAACATGACTGTTGTGCGAAAACATTGCAAGGCTTCCTTGTAAATGTGAAATGCACGCTTAGTCCACTAAAATACAAGCATAAGTTCCATCCTTAGGTATTTTTAAGTGGCTTAAGTTGGATAATATATGTTTCTTCTTCTCATGTTCTTACACATGTCCAAATATGTCTCATAATATTTGCATAAATACCAAATATGTCTCATAACATTTACATACGGATATTGTAGTGGGCCCGCGGCCTCAAGATAGTATTCTATTTATATCATACTATATGCATCATACATGTATGAATTATCATAATTAAGTAGCATGGTCATAATTGAAAATAATGTAGATCTAAATTCACAATTTTGTTTTGTAAAAGCGGAGTGTAAATCTATAAAAATAGGCTTAGAAGAATGCCCTCCATAATGTTTATAGAGGTGATTTTAAAAACCTAATTCCATATACCTTGAGCTATATTTACTACGGACAAAAACCTCCTTCATAATTTTTAAAATATGTTTACTTTGTGTACAGTAAACATATAGCGGGCACACAACATCAAGATATTATTCTATTTATATAATAATATATGTATTATACATATATGAATTATCATAATTTATAAGTAGCATGTTCATAATTGAAAAGAATGTCTAAATTCACAATTTTGTTTTGTAAAAGCAGAGTGTTTAAAATGGGTTTAGAAAAATGCCCGCCATAATGTTTATAGAGGTGATTTTAAAAACCTAAAGCCATATACCCGGAGCTATATACACTATGGACAAAAAAATTCTTCATAATTATTAAAATATGTTAATTTTGTGTACAGTAAAGTTTTGAAAATTGCAATTTTTATGTTTTGAACTTTATTTGACTAGGTCTATAAAATGCACGCATAGCTCTCATTGTTTAGTATTTTTGGGTGATCTCAGTTGGATATGGTATTTTTTATTGTTTTACACCTTCATGTACTTCTATTTTTCTAATATTGGCTAAAAAAAATTATGTTGTACAAAAACATTGCAAGGATGCCTTGTAAATGTGAAATGCCTGCTTAGTCCACTAAAATGCAAGCATAAGTTCCATCCTTAGGTATTTTTAAGTGGCTTAAGTTGGAGAATATATGTTTCCTCCTCCCATGTTCTTGTACTATTCACTGTATTTTCTTTTTGAGCCATAAAATGTATTTTTTATACCAAAAAACTATATTTTGTATTAATGTTGATTATTTTGTTGATTTTGTAGAATAATGCATCAATGGATCATTCAAACCAGTCATCTCAACAAAATATTCCTCGAAAAAGAGGTCGACACAAGGAAGTAGAATTGAATAATATTCCAAATTTTCCCCCACATGATATTATCCTTCAATTCACTCCTGCTGGGAATAAAAGAGCTACTATTCGTACTATCCGTTAACAATGTCAAGCACTAACAAATCAGAACTCTATACCAGAAAATAATACTATGAATTTCTATCAAACAATAGGCAATCATGCAACAACTGTTGAAATTAGATGTCTTGTATGTAAGCAATGTGTGACGAACAACAATGTTTGTTAACAACTTAGGAAGCCTTTGACTCCAATTACCATTGAGTGAAATGCTAATGTACAAAGTATAACTCTTGACCATACTATTAACTTTGATTCACATAATGTGGTATGAAATATCCCTCAAATATCAACCGTTGATGATGATGCCATTACAAAGAATTTGTATCAAAGTATAGAATGTTGTTTTTCTCAACAACCTAGGTTGCCTTTGTCTTTGGTTACGGTTGAAGGGAATGAAAGTGTAATCCTACCTAGTGGACAACAATTTGAACATGAATACCTTGAGAAGTTGGATAAAAATATAAATCATGAAAGAGTTGAAAGAACTACCTTTCATGAACAAATGGATAGAAATGCACCTACAAAAAATCAAAATTATGCAGATGCACAAGCTTCAGTAGAAATGATTGAAGGACAAATGGATAGAAATGCACCTAACGAAAATCAAAATTCTATAGATAAACATGCTTAAGTACAAATTCCTAAACGAAAAATGGATAGAAATGAAACTACAAAAAATCAAAATTCTACAGATGCACAAGCTTCAGTACAAATTCCTGAAGGACAAATGGATAGAAATGCAAGTACAGAAAATCAAAATTCTGCATATGTAGAAGCTTCAGTAGAAATTCCAGAAAGACAAATGGATAGAAATGCACCTACATAAAATAAAAATTATGTAGATGTACAAGCTTCAGTAAAAATTCCTGAAGGGTGTTCAACAGATCAAACTACATATGTTGTAACTATAAGGTCAGCATGAAACTGCTTAAGGACATCCTTATTGAGTCTTAAGAAGCGGTCTTGATGGTTTCACCATAGACTAAATGAGGGGAAGAAAAAATTTAAGGAAATTGGTAGATGGTTCTCTAGGAAGTTAGTTGAATATGTAGATGAAAATGACATTATTTCTGGAATTGGGTACTTCATGAGCAAAAACTATAGTGAAGATTCTAAATTTGAGGATGTTCTTGAACACCTAGATGGAGTGCTTCATAAACTTCGATCAATTTTTATGCAAGAGATCCGTAATGATTTTATGCCTAGGAATATGGATTCTGTATTTATTGAATTAAGCATGAGCCATAAGGCTTTGCAATGTCTGAAGCAGATTGATTGTCACTGTGTCTTGCAATGGGTTAGTACAACTTCAGTTTCCAAGGAGATCAAAAGGTGGAGCAAAGAAACTGAGGATATTGATATGGGTTGGGAGAGAACTGATGGTCTTACATATGGAGTTAGATTGAAGCAATTAAAGTCATATTCTTCCTTTTATGGCTGAATCCTATGAAAAGAGGAGAGGAAGTAGAGTCATTGGAGTTTCTTTCAAACTTGGTATTGATTCTCATGTACATTATGATCGAGGTGGGCAGGTATGTGAGATATTATTTGAGTTACTAGAAGATAGTGACTTGATGTCTTGTGTAAGCCTTGAAAAATGGGATGGAAAGGAAGAATAGAAAGAGGTATTAGAACATGTTGATGATCCTACAAATGACGATAACTTAATGAATAAGATAAACAAACTTTCACAAGACGGGATCCTAATTCCAGATGGAAGGGTAGTGGAAGTGAATTTGTTCGAGTGTCATGATCTAGTGGCCATATGCAGTTTAGTATGCAATAATAATGTTTCTCCAATGGGGAATAATTTTTGTCCTTGGTGCATATTCCATAAAAAGGATATACACATGATTATAGATAAAATTGAAATTGAATATGGGGATACTATTCGTAGCATTTCCAAGTTTTATGCAATGTCATCGAACTTGATCATAGTACGTTTTACACATTTATTAAAAGTTTACTATTTTTTGTTGATATCATGCCATGGATTTCTTAATCTTACTTTGTGTTAAGACTTTAAAAATTGAATCCTTCTTTGGAACAAAGCATTGAAGGATGGGAATAAAAGTTGGATGCATGTATTACAGACATTCAACCAGTCTTATGTAGCAGAGAATTGAATATTATAAAAAAATATCTCATGAATATAACAAACAATTAAAAGGTACATGTTTTCAGAATTATTTATTTACTATAAATGGAAATTGTTATTATTTAACTAACTCGTACCTAGTGAAACGTGTGCTTCCAACTTATTATAGCTGACTCTTGGCTCAATGTCTAACCTTGTATATTGTGCTTGCCATGTGAGAATTAGAACTATTTTTAAGATGTTTCATGAAATTCTAAAAATTATACAAGATTAATACAGGGTTCATCCAACTATAGCGATTGAGGAGACGATTTTTTTTTCAAATTTGGGAGGTGATGGACAAAATTGGTGTTCCATGTAAGACCAGGGAACCATACCACCATAAAGGCCAAGAGTACGATCATCTTCACTATGGGCAATCAGATGGATCTGCATCAGCCAAGATCCTTATTCGGCATGAGGGTATTTTAAAGATTTAATAATTATGTTAGCATATCCAATATTTTTAATGTGGGTCTTGAATAACAATAAGTGATGATTTTACGATGGCACAAGAGTGAAATTCGCTCTTATTTTTATGCAATTTTAATAGAAAATTAAGTAGTGTATCATGTATAATGAAATGTTGTGCTTGTAGGTTATTAAAGGCCTACCAGATGAAGAAAAGTATAAAAGATTGGTGAGGCTTTGGAAGTGTTATAAAGAATTCCACATGGTGTAATTACAAGGGTGTGAAGGGGATGATAAATATGAATATGAGGAAAAGTACGCCAATTTATATTAAGTTCATAGTATTATGTATTTCAACATTGTGGTATTATCTTCTTCACGATATAAAATTTGATCCACTATCATTACAGGATTGGATTCCTTTCTAGTGAGTGGCTTTGGTCGTGTTATTATTGTTTAGGAAATGAGATGGTTCCTTATATGCATATCCAAGGGGCCCATGCTCTTCATATGACTAGGGCTGTTCATCCTTATACTTTAGGATGGTTAAGGAATGAAGTAATGGAACATAAGCATAGGGAAATGAAAAATTAGAACAACAATGAAGGATGAGGAAGAAGATTTGCTAAGGAGTATAGAAACACATTTGAACATGACAAAATGTGTCTTGTAAATGAGAGGTGAGCACAAGTTTTCAAACTCGTTATGAGATAAGAGGGCACTTTCCAAAATTTTAAAGAAAGAAGTTTTTGGGATTCCAATATTAGATGTGAACTTCGTGTTGAATATGAAAAGACAAGAAGTCCACTTAATGAAAAAATTGCAGCACAGTTGGAATCCCACTTCCCTAATGTCACTTATAAGCAAGTAAAACAACTATTTCATTCATGGGTAAGACAATCTAAGAAACCATTGATTGCACCACCAACAGTAAGTATGCCCTAATTTTAAATAGTCTGTAATTCTTCTTTCATTTTATGGTCTAAGGACTCATAATCTGTTTTTAACTATTAAATACTAATATGTTCTCGCAGTTCTGTAATCATCTTCCAAGATCAAGGGCAATAAGAAAATATGGTGAAAATGCATTTTCGGAATCACATTGCTTCGGAAGGCGCAAGGAAAAAAATAATGTTCAAAGAAGAAATAACAGTAAAAATATAAGTGTTTCTTCCAAGAGGAAAGTGGAAGCACAAACTGATCAAACACAAGAATTGAATGGGGCAGCTCGTATTGAAATACCTATGATGGAAACCGAAAATTAGTGTTTCATCCTCAAGAAATGAAGCAGGGAAAATCAATGAATTACAAGAAGTGTATGAAGCAGCTGCTATTGATATGCCAGTGATGGAGGCTATGAATCACAATAAAAAGGGTGTTCCATCCTCGATAAATGGTATAGGGCAGAGTGGTGAAAAACAAGGAATTCAAGCGGCATTTTTTGATATCCAAAAGATGGATGTTGGGAATCCTATAAAAATTGATGTCATTATGAGAAGTGTGAGACGGGGAAAAAAGAAAAAAGTCCTAGATGATCGAAATGAAACTTTCTATGCAAAATGTTGAAAGAAACTTACATTGCAATAAGCATTTCTAGGGATCTTGGTGTATTGAAAATTTATTCTATTGTGCTAGCATTTATGTTACCAAATTTTGGAAATGTAACAAATGCTGGAAAGCATATTAAATATTTAATCTTCTTCTTTTTTTTTTTTTTCTTTTTTTTTTCAGTAATAAAATTACAGTTGTTTTCTGTGTTTGCATATATTTTGTAATTTTATTTCTTTTTTAGGCCATTTCTATAGGTATTACAGCTTTTGGTTATTCACTGAAACTTGGCTGCATGAGTTGAATTGTGTGACATTGTTCTAGAATTGGAATTTCAATTTCATTACATAAATAAACTTACATAAATATCCCCATAATATCCCTATAATATCCACAGTTCTAAGCAAACAACTAGGATCTACCAATGTCAAAAAATCTACTCACATCTCATATCCACTAATCACTATTACTCTTTTAATTTCTTACAAATTCAAATATATATGCCTACAGTACACAAGTTAACTTTTGAATTTTGATATTGTTATCTTTCTCACCTATTATGTACACTTATTGAAAAGTTAAATTCAAAATTACCATTCAGATTAAATGCATCAAAAACATATACATTGCCGAGAAATACACACACACACACATATATAAATTTATGTATGTTCGTTGGAATATTTCACCTCCTGCGGACAGCAAGGTGTTCCACTGGTCTGAATGGTTCAGATCCAGAACAAATACAGGACAGAGATTGAAGACTCTCCCTAGACGTTGTAGATATCTGGAATACAAGGCTTTGACAGTTCACCTATGTACCTGCAAAAAATATCAACATGAAACGAATCAAAGAAACCAAAATATGATATACTAAAATATGCTAGTGACTAAGGAATCTAGCAACATATATATGTGAAATCAAAACAACAACATCATATATGGGACAGAGATCAAATTGCATTAGAAATATGAAGAAGTTTACAACCAACCCACAACAATAGGGATAAGGCAGTACACGAGGCTTATCATCTAGAAGCCTCGAGAAAATTCTCTTTTTCCCTTTTTACCCAGGGTACCACGCTTCTCCTTCTATGACAGAGTGGTTCTTGTAATAACCGTCTATGGACCAAGGGAAATGGGCGGTGGCACCGCTTGTGGACAATTGATGAAAGGAAGTGCAAGCAGGAGTACTTCTCCTGGATAAATGGGCATGCACGGTGCTGGGAATTTGTATGACAGATTAATGAAAAACCATTTAGTTTCCACTCCAAAAGCTGGAATTCAGGGAAAGTAGGTATGTCAAATGTCTTATCACATGATGGTTAAAGGATTTTGGTATAACAGGATGCCCCCCAAAGCATGATTCTTAGCATGATACGATAAATGAGAGCTTTGAGAACAAGTCATCACCAAGAGATGAAAATGTCGGCTCGATCGAAGTATGCAGTCAAGTAGGCATCTGTAGTACATTAGTATGATGACTCATAGACACAAGTAACCAAACTCATAGCTGTAGACCGATACAAGGCATATCCATGAGTGGAATAAACAAGCATGGCTACTAGAATACAGTGTAGATCCATGTGATAGAGGACTCAAACTTGGACATAGCTACCAGACAAACAACGTAGATCTATGTCATATAGATGCAAATTTGAGCATAGCCACGACCATAGAAATGTGGATCCATGCTAGATATACAAAACTCCATCGCAACCTGGGGAAAAAGCAATGAGCGCATTGAAACAAATTCCCAGAGTCTTTGTCTCATCTTCCATAAAGTACAATTCTATCCATGTTATTACAATGATCTAAAGTCGAACATGGTAGAAACCACTTGATTACCAGCCAATGATGTGAACCACTAACAAATGCTAGTTCCCAAGGTACCCTAGTACAATCTACTGAGTGCGAATAGATGTCCTGATGTCAAACACCCAGTTGATTCTATAGATCAAAGGTCAATTATGTGAACCTATGTCCAGAGCGAGATAATCTATCATTAAGGCATACAGATTTCAAGGTACTAAATATTGTTTCTAAGACTATTTCCTGGATGATGAGGTGATGTTGACAGGAATAATCTCTTCGAAGGAGGGCCATGATGAGTCCCACATCAATGACACGAAAATCGAAACATAGTTCTGGAATGATGTGAATGTAGCAACCATATTACTGACTCAAAGATACTGACATAAATACTCTGTAGACTGTAGAGGTAAAAATTCTTTAGATCTCTTTTGAACATCGGGCGGCACGACAAAATGACTTGGCAGCATGACTAGATAGAACAGATACACAATGTGACAGTGGACAATGCATTCTTTTGAAACACTCAAAGGATTGACATGACTCATGAAAGTGGATCATCACAGAGATCAGCTGAATACCCAATTGACTGACATGATTGTGCAGACAAGTGCCATGTTTAAAGGTACCGACAAACAACTTTCATTATTTACAAAATGATTCCCTTCCCATTTTCCCCATCATTATTGATGAGTGCCTCTTTTCGGTTTTACAAGTTCAAAGAGGGTAACAAACACTCAATATAGCTTGTCAGAATACAAGTCCAGTCTCATATGTTGTATGAAACTGAGCGAGGAGGGGTTCGTTCCCAAAACGGGTCTCTCAATGTTTAATTTAACGAGTCTACTGAAAGAAAACTTGGTATCGTTCATGTTTAGAGAGTCTGAATGAATACAAAAGAAAACTCCATGGGGGTCCTTTTTTGTATGATTTAGTCTCCAAGGCCCAAAAAAGTGTAAAATCATACCTTAGAGAGCTCTTCCAGTCATGATTGGCTGGAGTGTTCCTTCTCGTAAATATTCCTATCCGAACCGAGAAAGAGATAACCTACCGTTGGACAGGAGACTCTTCAAATACTTTAATGAGCGTGAAGAAGACAAGATCGCTCGACGATATTTTCATATTTAGGGAGCCTAAAAAGGGTTTAAAGAGAACTCCATTAACATTTTTCATGTTTGAATCCAGAGCATGAAAATGTAATAAACTAAGCTCAAACCAAATTGGATTTTTTAACCAGAGCACAAAAAATGAAAAGTAAGCTCCACACTATCTTACTGTTTTTAACGAGCTCAAAGATCAGTTGAAAGAATGCTCAAAGATTGGTTTCATTTTTATGCAAGATCGAAACCAATGGGTAAACTATGCTTGAAAAATCCCATTAACATGATATACAGAGGTTGGAATCTTTCCCCCATCATGGTTTCTAGCAAATCCCACCCCTAGCATGGTTGCTAGGGGCTCGACATGCCCTCAAGCTTCGTTTCATCTGACAATTCTTCTTCCATACCCAACCTAAAACCCTGGTTACTAATGTGAAAATGTTCACTAGGGGTGGTAAGAAGAACGAGAATCGGGCAAGCGAAGGTTGAAGTTCTAACACTAAAGTGAAGACTCAAATCAAGGGAAGGGGATCTATTTCATTTTTACGCAAGCTTGAAACAAAGGGTAACTATGCTTGGAACATGGTTTCATTTTTATGAAAGCTTGAAACCAAAAGGTAAACTATGCTTAAGGATATCCATTTCATTTTTTAACGATCTTGACATAGAATAGGAACTTTGCTTAGGGAAACCTGACATGATGGTCAGGTGCTATTTCATTTTTTAACGAGCTTGACATAGAATGGGAACTTTGCTCAGGAAAAATTGACATGATAGTCAGAACCTGACATGATGGTCAGGTGTTATTTAATTTTTTAACGATATTGACATAGAATGGGAACTTTGCTCAGAACATGGTTTCATTTTTATGCAAGCTTGAAACCAAAAGCGTAAACTATGCTTAAGAAAAACTGACATGATGGTCAGGTGCTATTTCATTTTTTAATGAACTTGACATAGAATGGGAACTATGCTCGCAACATGGTTTCATGTTTATGCAAGCTTGAAACCAAAAGCGTAAACTATGCTTAAGGAGTGGTTTTATTTTTTAACGAGCTTGAAACCACAGGGTAAACTATGCTCTCGACATGGTTTCATTTTTATGCAAGATTGAAACCAAAAGAGTAAACTATGCTTAAGGAGTGGTTTTATTTTTAAACGAGCTTGAAACCACAGGGTAAACTATGCTCTAGACATGGTTTCATTTTTATGCAATATTGAAACCAAAAGCGTAAACTATGCTTAAGGAGTGGTTTTATTTTTTAACGAGCTTGAAACCAAAAGTAAACTATGATCTAGACATGGTTTCATTTTTATGCAATCTTGAAACCAAAAGCGTAAAATATGCTTGAGGAGTGGTTTTATTTTTTAACGAGCTTGAAACGAAAAGTAAAATATGCTTTAAAACCTACTCCTACCCAACACAATATTAAGACATTGGTAGGTTTCCCCCATTTCATAAAAGCTAGGAGCTTAACTCCAGTATGAAGTCTAGAGCCTGGAGCCATGCCCCCCCATTTTACCTATGATGCGAAGAAGATAACTAGAAGAAGGGGAAGGAACTACAAGAACATGCGACACATTCAAAGCAGTCTGATTACTAGGAGTAATACGATGGTCAGGTGTAACAAAATAAAGCTGATCAATGGTCACAATATTCCAACCATGGGGAAAATGCATAACTCGAAAGAGTGTGGACACAACAGCCTTCATAGCATAAATATAATCACGTCCAAGGAGAAAATTGAAATCTAAAGGACCTTGGACCACCAAAACATCAATACAAATAGTTTTCCCTCCTAATTTAATAGACAAATGAGGAAGGATCCCTAAAGGTGCAGTAGGCCTACGATTAAAAGACAATATCTTATCGGTAGCTGGCATAAGCTGAGGTGAACCTAAAGCTTGCCAAGTAGTTGAGGATAGAATATTAACAGAAGCCCCTTCGTCAACAATAGTGTGAATTATCTGCCTAGCAATAACATTCACAACTATCTGGAAAGGAACACTCAAATGAAGATGAGACTCTATTAGGTTACTCCAGTCAAAGGAAATAACCTCATTACTTGGAGAGGGTTCTGTCGAAACAGAAAAAATTTCCTCTTGTTGAGAACAATCTGAATGAAGCATAAAAACTTCGGTAGGTTTTGGTTCATTCTCTACTGAAAGAGAAGAACAAGATGAAGATTTGGTCAAAGAGACTACTTCAGTATTAACACTCTCTCACAAAAGAGTGGGATCGGGTGGAAATGACACCGACTCGACCACTTTAACTTCGCTCTCAAAAGGGAGAGTGGTATCAACCACAGATAAATCCAAATCGACCACTTGGTCAACTTGTGGGTGATCGAGGGATAACTTAATATCACTTTTTGGAATCACCTGTTGATGATCAGTAAAATTTTCCAACCAATGCAAAGCTTCATCCATGCTTGGACAAAGAAAATATCTATGCATAGCCTTGCATATCAAATAAGGATACAAGACTTTAACCTTATGACCTTTTACAAATGGGTCACTGGTTGAGGGAGTATCGTCAACATGATGGTCAGAGGTTGATGACACAGACGGTTTAGATCTTTTAGACCACTCTTCTTGTACATGGGAGAGACCAGAACACTCCTTAAGAAGGTGGTCCCTCTTGCAAAGCTTACAAGGGAACTTGGGTTTTCTAAGTGTTCTCTTAGAATGAGCACCATCAGGAGTAGATAGTTGTTGCTTTTTCTCTTTCTTATCCTTCTTCCTTTCACCCTTCCATTTCTTCTTCTTCTTATCCACATGACTACTAACCATAGAGGTTTGGTCAAGTGAAGAAGAAGAAAGGGGTGGAACAACAACTGACAAAGAAGGAGAGCGATTAGGTTGAGGTTGATCCTCTCCCAGAGGAGAGGTGACATTTGAGACATTAGGTGTAACAGTAATTACCGGATTAAATAGCTATACCGGTAATCCTATAGTTAATCTAGGAATATTTAGAGTGGCAATAAAGGGAGGACCAATACCTTCACTTGGAGGAAATACAAAAGGTTCACCTTGGAAAGGGACCTCTTGAGTGGTACTCTTAGATGGGGATGCCATCTCTAAATAATATAATAACCCCCTAGCTACCATGCACAAGCAAGTACTATACAAACTAAAAGAAACAAGCAAACATGTGAAAGGAGTGGATAAGAGTTAGGAATCTCATAGAACAGGCCAAAAGGATAACTGAGATGGTTTGAGGATTCCTAAAAGGGTCTCTCAATATACGCAAGGTACAAGGGAGCTGAAATCGGTAGTAGTGTTTCCTAATGCATAACTGTACACAAGGGACCTTCCGATATACAATCAAGTATGTGAAGTACCTTTCTATATACCTCAAGGGTAGGTGAAAGGCCATTTGATATATTGACGGTACATGGAAGAACCGCGCGAGTCCTGGGATGTAATGCAGACAAGTAACGATAGCTCCTATGCTTAACGACACCCAGACACGTCTCTAACTTATCACTCAAATTACTAAAAGTTTTAACCTAGTACTACCATTAATTTTATCTTGTGCATTTAGGTGGAACCATGGAGTGAAAGTTTGAATTTAAAGAAGATGCATACTTATCTATATGACAATGCAAGTTTTCCTCTTCAATGAAATTCTACCTAAGAGAGGGAGAGAGATTTACTTTTCTTCCAAATAATGAAAACCCAAATGCAAATGCAATTCTATCTTTTCAAACAAAAAGGGAAATATCAATGCAACCCAACAATCTTCAAAGAAAATAAAAAAGAGATCTAGAGAACATTTAACATAAATAAAAAAATGTTTCCTATCTTTTCATGCTTGAAAAAGACACATAAAAACTTAATGGAAAGATGATTTCACTAATGTTTCCAAACAAATCTAACTCTAATGCATGCAAAGCTGAAAACATATATTTCTTCTCAATGAAAGTATGATCTAGAATTTCAAACAATCATGCAAAAAACAAAAAGAAAATCGTTCAACAAGCTTGAGAATAAAGCAAAAGATAGAGAAAAATAAAACTTCTCTTTGAAATAGAAAAGGAAACGAAGAACGAATCTTTCCTATCAAGCGCTGAAAAAATAAGCATGCAAAAAGAAACAAGAATCACCCCAAGCAAAGAAAGACTCAAAACAACATGGATCACTCACGCATTCCAAGTCCAAAACAAACCAAAGCCTACAGATGAAAGTGAAAGTCTATTTCCAATTCTAATGAATAATATCTATAGCAAAGAGAAATATGTTTCAAGAGAAGAAAAGGATGTAAAATCTAATGCAAGAAACACAAACTTTCATTGAATGCAAAGGGAATACAACAATCAAAGCGACTGCAGAATACACAATTCATGGAGCATTTTATTTTTTAAATACACTTCATTTTCATCAAACAGTAAGCCAAAAACACACAAAAAATGAAAATACAAAGTCCTAGAACAGGGCCTACATGGCACCGTGCAGATGAGGCTACTGACAGGCAATTTTGAGGCATAACCGCTCCTTGCTCACTAGATTCAGGCGGTGGCACCCTTACTACTAACTAGACTCAAGCAGTGGCACCGCTCCTCACCAACAGAGCATTTATGGTTCCTTGTAAAAATCCAAAACACAAAGAGAACGAAGGATCCAGTCAGAAAAAGACTAGATCAAGGTAAACACTACTAAATTGAGTATGGAAATAGAGCATAAAAGACCAAAATGACTCAGATCTAAATAGATATGGAGGTTTCAAACCCAAATGAAGTAAGTCAGAAAGTAGATCTGGCTGAAGAGAGTTAAAGAAAACGGAGCCTGGATTCAGACAAGAGTTGCAGATTGAGGAAGATTAGAACAACTAATACACAACTAAATCCCTAGCCGAGTCTCCAAATTTGTTGGATGGAATATTTCACCTCCTGTGGACAGCAAGGTGTTCCACTGGTTTGAATGGTTCAGATCCAGAACAAATAGAGGACAGAGGTTGAAGACTCTCCCTAGACACTGTAGATATCTGGAATACAAGGCTTTGACAGTTCACTTGTGTACCTGCAAAAAAGCTCAACACGAAATGAATGAAAGCAACTAGAATATGATCTATTAATCTATGCTAGTGACTAAGGAATATAGCAACATATATATGTGAAATCACAACAACAACATCATATATGGGACAGAAATCAACTTGCAATAGAAATATGAAGGAGTTTACAACCAAGCCTTAGTGTTGACATGCATCTCCATGAAACCAGCTCTTCATCCCCAAAAGCTCCGACTCTAGCTCTCTATGCTCTCTCCAAATGGTCTTTGGCCAAAAATCAATCCAACATCATAACAGTACCTTCAATGTTCTCACCTCAACCATGGCTATGAGCTCATATTTATAGGGATTTAATGGATAGAGATGGTTGAGAAATTAGTGGGTGAGGTGGCCTCTAAAATCCTAGGATGAGGGATCTCGAGATCAACCAACCCACAACAGTAAGGATAAGGAAGTACATGAGGCTTATCATTTAGAATCCTCGATAAACTTCTCCTTTTCCCTTTTTACCCAGGTTACCGCACTTCTCCTTCTATGAGAGAGCGCTTCTGGTAATAACTGCCTATGGACCAAGGGAAATGGGCGGTGGCACCGCTTGTGGACAACTGACGAAAGGTGGTGCGAGCAGGGGTACCACTCCTGGATAAAGGGGCATGCGCAGTGATGGGAATTTGTATGACAGATTGATGAAAAACCATTTAGTTTCCACTCCATAAGCTGGGATTCAGGGCAAGTAGGTATGTCAAATGTCTTATCACATGATGGTGGCAGGATTTTGGTATAACAATGTATTAAAACTTGAAATGTAATTACATACACAACATATATAAATAATGTTATTCCATAGTTCTAGGATGCTTAGGAGGTTTAGGCTGCAAATCCTCCTTTTCTAGAGAAGATAAGTTTGTACATTCTGTATCTTTCCTTGTCTAGAAGCTTCTGGTTCTTCAGAAGCTGCAGCAGCTGCATGTTCTAATTTTCATTATAAATCTTTCTTTTTTGTTGCATATTTGTGCAAATTTTATTTTAATCTATCTATATCTTGGATGTACTTCTTGAACAATTCCACATTCTTCTTATTTTTCTCTTCATGTTCCTTTTCCTTTTGTTGAAGACGATCATTTGAATATTTCAACTCAGACTGAACTTGGGTCAATTTTTTCCTGAGCTGCTCTGTCTCTATCTCCAACTCTTTTTTCCTCAATTATGTATTATCTGGAGTATACACAATTTCTACTCACTAATGTATGTTGTTCTTCTGCAGAGTGGAAATTTGGGATTTCAGATCTTCTATCTCAGACTTACGTCCCAAATGTTGTGATTCTCTATCCTCTAGTATTTTCAATCTGAGCTCTTTAATCTCATCTTCTGTCTATGATACCTTGTTTTTCAATGTTTCACTTATGGTTTACCACACAAAGAGATCATCTCTAGCATTCATTGCTGCAATACCATCCATCAAGGACTGTTCTCGAATTCTTAAGGAGTCACGATAGCTTTGTAACCCCCTTTGAATTTTTTATGAGCTTGTATTGCATTAAAAGATACATCTAGTTCCTTCTCTCTTTCTTTTACAAGGAACTCTCATATCTTATTAAATCCTGTTGGTGTGCTGACATATCATAAATTTCCCCAGAAATCAAATGCCTACACCTTCCCTTACCAATTTCAGATTCCTTTAACTTTTCAACTCCTCTAGTATGTAGTTCTGCAATAATCTTTCCAAGTTCAACTATTTTTCCTTTCAACTCTTCATCTTTCTTCGCAATTATGTTTTTCATGTTTTCCTCTTTTTTTCTATATTCATTTATCTCAAGTTCATGTCTATTGTAGTCTTCAACAAGGTTGTTTTGAAAGTCATCCTTTATTATTTTAATTATTCTATTTTTCTTATTGACCTCAATCATAAGTATTTCTTCTTGGGTGATAATAGTATTTAGAGGGGGGATGTCCAATACCTCTGGTGGATATTTCATCACATATTCCAGTATCTCTATGGTTTGTTCATATTTATTCCGAACAACCATATATTCTTCTTTGCATTTCTCATTGTCCTTTCTAAATTCATCCTGAATTCTTTCTAGTTCCGTATTCAAAGACTAAAGAACATAGTACATGTCTTCTATTTTCCTTCTTGAACTATCCACAGTCTTCATAAGGGATTCTCATAATATTGAAATTTCCTATAAAGAGGGAGAATTTTAAGGAGGCTTCAAAAAATGGAATTTGGAAACTCTATTCTTGGAAAAAAACATTGAAAAATGCCTCCTATCTTAAAGAGTTCCAACATTTTAAAATTTTTAATAGAAGATTCCATAGTATCCACGTTTTCTGTTTCTAACCTTGCAATTACCTGTAAATAGTAAAAATTTTAACGAGGCTTCAAAAAAAGGAATTTGGAAACTATTTCTTTTTGAAAAATAGCATTGAAAAATAGAGACTACCTTTAAGAGGTCCTGAATTTGCATCTGCTTAATCCTAAAGAGTTCTACGCTCTATACTGTGGTAAGATACCAAGAGGAAAATACTTTTCTTTGAAATTTAGCTTTCTATTTGAAATGCGACATTTCATCGAATGGCTTAAAACCAATTTTACCATCAAATTTTTTTTTTGGAGAGGAAGCTTTCTCAACTCCCAACTTTGGAGTTGTATATATAAAAAGTAGAATTTATCCAGGATCATAAATATCATCATCACTATGCTCCTCCTATTCATTAAACTCAACGTCATGCATCTTGTTTACATTTATTTCTCTACCTTCATGTAATCTGGCTAGAATTGAGACAACCTCAAATTCTTTAGGGTCACTTCCCATACCTTGCATACACTACTCAAAAGTCTCTTCAGGGACTTGTACATTTTCCCTTGGAGATTGTTGAGGAACTTCGTGGTTAATTTTTTTTCAATTTTGATGTCTTAATGTATGTATTTTTAAATCTTCTTCCTTTTACATTGCTCGCTCGATATTATTAATTCTTGCACATGATCTAGGAACTAGGAATCAAAATCATCAAAGAATAATTAACAAATACTCATGAATTGGAAATTCTCAGAACCAGAATGGTTTCCTCTCTGTATATTTAATAAACAATAAAGGGTTACAATTCCAATGATGAGCAATGTCTTAACTCCATGAATAATTCGAATACCTAAGGAGACAATTCGAATTCAGTGAGTGAGTCTAGCTTAACTAACTCTCAACCATTAAATCTCACTCAGTTAACCACTTGACCAAAACCCTAATTGACTCACCAAACCCTAACTGAATTCAGAGTACAATAAATGACTGAATCTCAACTGAAGGAGATCAAACACATGTCGTAGCAATCCAACCATCAAGTGCTAGTGCTCCATGACTCCAATGAACCCCGATGAGGTTAACTGAAGCTAAACTTACCATCAGAAGTTGGTAGAGGTGCCTTGTTGACTCCAGTTCCTTAAATAATAATAAATAATCATAAAATAATCATAAAATAATTTATTTAATGAATGGAGGTGCCTTAACTGACTGTAACTGACTGGTTGAACCACCAGTTAGCAATTAGGTGCATTAATGTCACACAGATCACCCCTGGAGTGCTCCAGTTAGCCTCCTTGACTATAGGAGAAGGATAATCTAGCCTCCTTGACTGTAGGTAGGCGTGGGTGTGACTAGATGATGGCAATTAATGCTCCACTGATGTCAATTAAACTTAGGATAGTGGTTTAACTAGGCCAATTTGACCGAAAGAGTGTGTATGATGGTAGATGTCTCCAACACCCCCCCTTAAGCTATACTCAGGAAGAGTTAGAAAACATATATGCATAAAAATTCCAGGTCCCTGGAAACTAAGGCCATAGGTCACCCTGTACAATAAACTAACTGCTTAATATAACCAAGGAAATAGGGAAAACCTCATGGGAAAAATACCCCCCCTCAAACTAAGCAGTAAATCAAGAATTGGTTCTTCTATGCAGCAGCGTCTTGAGACTATGCATGTGAACCTCTGAATCGAAACTAAATTAATATGTCTGGAGGAATCTTCTACTTTTGAAGAAGAACAATGCACTCAACTGAATCAGAAATATAAACAGCTGCACGGTGAAAACTGGACCCATGTAGAGCAACTAAAATCATCTAAAGAAAGAGCAAAGGTTCTTGAGGATTTTAATCATGTGTGGAACACTCAAGAAAATCATATGTTGCAGCCTTGAACAGAAAACCATGAGTGGTAAAATAATCCCCAATTTTTAGGAGAAAGTGTCCAAGTGGATGCAGAATGTCTTCCTCTTTACTAGTTCTGTGAGGAGATGAGCTTGTGACCAAAGGTAGAGAATCCATGGGAATCTGGAGAGCGAATGCTTGAGATCCATAATCTTATATAGATTCTGAAATAGATAATGAATCACACAATAAAATATCAGCAACCTCATAAGAGGAAACTAACACCAAATCCCCAGCAGCAAAATTGAAGAAGAATTGTGGTACTTGATTTTTCACACCGGAATTGGTGAGAGAAACTACAAGCATGACTGAAAGCTCTTGAATTTTAAAATATGAACAAAATAATATCATATCAGAATGTAAATTAGATATAAACAAGTTCACAACAGATCCAAAACTGTGAAATGAAATCAAATCCCCAACAACAATTTTGTAGGAGACTTGCCGTACTTGTTTCTTCACACCGTTGATGAGAACAGCTACAAGCAGTACTAAAGGTTTATGAACATGAAATTTTGAGCCAAGAAATATCAGATCAGATCCAAATAATATCATATCATATCCAATAAGTTTCATATCAGATCCAAAATTATGGTCAACCGAGACGGTGGATGCAAAGTTTTCTTCTTCTTCAAAATTCTGAATTTTGGTGCATGCAATCCTGCAGGAATTTGCTGGAAGATATAGATCATGGGGAGCGAATGTGTCACTCTTATAATCTGATATTTCTTCCAAAATATCCATTTTTTTACATATTTTCACACCAGCAGCAACATCAGAGGAATAAAATTCAAATTTCTCCTCACTTTCGGAAGCAATTACTGGTAAATTTTGCATAGAATTGAAAGGAAAATAACCGGTGAATGTTTGCATGGAAGTGCAGCAGTGTTTTTATTCAATATTAGAGATTTGAATGTCTTCTTCTGTTTCAGCAATATGAGAATATGATATATCAGAGATCTCATGAACTTCCAGATCATCAGGAGAAGGAGTCACTTCATGGAGACTTTCTTCAATTCGAATTGAATGTGTAGAAGATTTTGCTTCATCTTCATCTTGAACAACTTCATCAGAAAGAGTAGAGGCTGAGAGTTTTGAGTGAAGAACTCTTGTGGTGCTGGCTATGATCTCCAAAGTACTATTATGATCCTCATTGTGCTTGCCAAAGGTTCTGTCCAATATTGTCCAGACTTCCTTTGGGTATTCAGCAGAATCAATAAGGTAGTACAAGTTATTAGAAAGGGTCAGAAATATTGCTCCATAAGCTCTATCACCGTCATTTATCCAGTCATTCTCATTATCATAAGACTCTTTTCCAAGTCCAATAGACACCTCATAGAGATCTCGTCTCTTCAGAGATGCAATCATCTTCAACTTCCATTCCGAATAGCTTGTGAATGGGGTGAGAAGAGGGATTGATGAGTCCATTCGAAGTTGTACCTAATAAAACCTACAAATCAAAACAAAAGAGGCACCATAAGGTCGGACAGCCTGCACATTTTAGGCTTTCATCACACCCAACATAGTCAATCAAGCAAGCTTGATCAACAAGTTCTTTACTTGGGATATTGAGTGGTAAGCCTTGGCTTCTGGTGCAGTGCTGGATTTTTGAGCTATTGCTCAAATTTCATGGAGAAATCTGTCAAAAATCTTGTTTTTGAGAGATTTATCTTCGTCACGTTGTATGCTCTGATACCATATTAATTCTTGCACATGATCTAGGAACTAAGAATCAAAATCATCAAAGAATAACTAACAAATACTCATGAATTGGAAATTCTCGGAACCATAATGGTTTCCTCTCTGTATATTTAATAAACAATAAAGGGTTGCAATTCCAATGATGAGCAATGGCTTAACTCCATGAAGAATTCCAATACCTAAGGAGACAATTCGAATTCAGTGAGTGAGTCTAGCTTAACTGACTCTCAACCATTCAATCTCACTCAGTTAACCACTTGACCAAAACCCTAATTGACTCAACAAACCCTAACTAAAGTCGGAGTAGAATAAATTACTAAATCTCAACTGAAGGAGATCAAACACATGTCATAGCAATCCAACCATCAAGTGCTAGTGCTTCATGACTCCAATGAACCTCGATGAGGTTAACTGAAGCTGAACTGACCATTAGAAGTTGGTGAAGGTGCCTTGTTGACTCCAGTTCATTAAATAATAATAAATAATCATTAAATAATCATAAAATAATATATTTAATGAATGGAGGCGCCTTAACTGACTGTAACTGACTGGTTGAACCACCAGTTAGCAATTGGGTGCATTAATGTCACACATATCACCCCTGGAGTTCTCCAGTTATCCTCCTTGACTGTAGGAGAAGGCTAAGTTAGCTTCCTTAACTGTAGGTAGGTGTGGGTGTGACTAGATGATGGAAATTAATGCTCCACTGATGTCAATTAAACTTAGGATAGTGGTTTAACTAGGGAAATTTGACCGAAAGAGTGTGTATGACGGTAGATGTCTCCAATAGATATAAGTCAATAATTTTTTGTAGTGTACCAGGGTAATTGAACTTCACTCTCCTCATTTTTCTCTCCTACAGTGCAAAATGAATTTCTTTTCCAATACATGAGGGACATCTATGGCCACATCTTCAACCCAATGAATCACCAACTTCATGTTATCACCTGAAATATCTTGCTTGTGGTGATTCATAATTGTCCTAAGTACAATTTGAATTAAGGTTTTGTACAGTCCTGGGGGAATATCTTGCATATTTAAACCATTTCGTGCAACCAAAACCATTTTTCCACATATTTTTTTTGCCATCTCAACATTTTCTACTTTGAGGGTTTTCTTGGTGGTCAACATTACTCCCTCCATCCCTGGATTTTTCGTTGCACTGGACAACAAATCAGGGTCCTGAAAAACCCTCTTCCCAAAAATAATCAATTCCTTGGACTCATGATCATAAATAGAAATGACATTATCTATATCTTCATTTTGAAATTTAATTGACCGAAAAGAAAATGATGCACTCCTGCTCTAACCAGGACATTTAGCATACCTTCTGGCCAGTTGGTTCTATCACTCCATGACTCAGCACTCTCTCTCCAAATTTTCTAATAGTGAACCTCTCAACAACTTCAGAACCCCCTATTTTAGTTGATGTCATGGAACATGAGGTTGTTGTTTCCATTTTGCAGGATGATGGCACACTCAAAAAGGAAGAAGGGGATGCACGTGAATGCACGCATAGGATACCAGCACGCTGACTTTTCCAAACTAAAATAAAAATTAGAAATGTGTTTTGACATTTCCAAACTATAATAAAACTTACAAATGTGTTCTGACTTTTGCAAACTATAATAAATATTATAAATGTGTTGTGACTTTCCCAAACTATAATAAAAATTACAAATGTGTTTCAATTCAACTATACACAACTTACATTTTCAAGTTCAATATAGTTAAATTTCTAGCATGTTAAGTATACTTATTGAAAATAATAAAGTAAGAGTAAATAATAGAGTAAAATTTTGGCAGTCTAACTATTCTGGAAAAAATAGAGTAATAGACTGAGTAATATAATAATAGAGTAATATTCTTCTCTACATGTTTTGATGTACTCTCAAACCAAACCCTCCTATTAAATGTGTATAGTAAATGGTTTTGGAAAGTTGATGGCTAGATATATTGAGAAGAGTATCCTTTTGTTAATTTTTTATAACCTAACCTCATATGCGCACAGTCAACCTATGAAAGGTGCAATTTAAACCTTTTTTTACTTTTATGGAAACTTGGTATAAAATTCAAGCCATAAGCATAAAAATGCAAGCTATGAATTCCTAGCAGTCAAATTGAACATGAATGACTAAAAATCCAAGTATCTTGGATAAATTCAAAAAAAATGATGCCACCATCCGTACAATTGCCATAAGTTAAAATGAACACCATGGGGTTGAAGACAGATATATTTTTGACAAAAACCTCTTTCAGTGTTTTTAAATTATGTTTCATTTGTCTAGAGTTAAAGTGACAAAATGACAACTTTTGTGTTTTCAACCCAGTTTTACCCAGATCAGAGAAATGCCCTCCCAACCCTAAGTATTGGGTATGTGAGTTTAGTTGGAAATGGTATGTTTTACTATTTTCCACATTATTATACATTTATTTTTTTAATTTGGTTTTAGAAAGTGCCTATTGTGAAAAAAGACTACACAGTTGTCTTGTATTTATGAAATATCCACCTACATTTATAAAAATACAAGTCAAACCCTCCTACTAAACGTTTATAGTAAATGGTTTTTGAAATTGGATGGCTATATATATTGAGAAGACTATCCTTATGTTAATTCTATATAACCAAACCTTGTATGCTCACGGTCGACCTATGAAAGTTGCAATTTTAACCTCTTTTTACTGTTATGGACACTTGGTGTAAAATGCAAGCCATAAGCATAAAAATGCAAGCTAGGAATGCATAACAATTAAATTGAATATGAATGACTAAAATTGCAGGCATCTTCAACAAATTAAAAATTAATGACTGAAATTCTAAGTTGTTAGCTAAAAAACAGTGTGTTAATATTAAAAAATGGGCTTAGGAAAATGCATGCCACAGTCTATACAATTGTCATCAATTGAAAAAACCACCATGGGGTTGAAGACAGATATATTTTTGACAAAAACCTCTTTCAGGTTTTTAAAATTATGTTTCATTTGTACACTTTTAAATTGACAAAATGAAAACTTTTGTGTTTTCAACCCAGTTTTACCCAGATCAGATAAACGCTTGCCCAACCCTAAGTATTGGGTATTTTTGAGTGATTTTATTTTGAAATGGTATGTTTTACCATTTCCCACATTATTATACATTTTTTTTTTCAATTTGGGTTTAGAAAGTGCATGTTGTGCATAAACACTACATGCTTCTCTTATATTTATGAAATATCCAACTAGATTAATACAAATGCAAGCCAAACCCTCCTATTAAATGTTTATGGTAAATGGTTTTGGAAATTGGATGGCTAGATATATTTAGAATACTATCATTGTGTTAATTTTATATAACCTAACCTCATATGCTCACAGTCGATCAATGAAAGGTGCAATTTTAACAATTTTTTATTGTTATGGACACTTGGTGTAAAATGCAAGCTACGAATGCATAATCATTTTTGACAAAGACCTCTTTCAGTAGCCTACTCTGCAACTAAGTGGCTGATTATGTATACTTTTCTTAGTGATCCTTGTTGACATATTTAGTCTTGGAAGCCAAAATGGTAAATAGGCTAAATGTTATCTGTCAGTTACTAAAAAAGATAATCTTTACTGAAGCAGTAAAGGAGAGGATGATATAGAATGTATGTTATTTCTGCTATGAAATGAAAAGTATGATTTTTTTCTTGGGAAAAAAAAAACATATTTCACCATACATGTTACACCACAGATATGTCATGCAAAATTCACCAAATATTTTGTTGATTATCGAAGAATAGGATAAATAGCTATTAGGATAGTTTGAATACAAAAGATATGTATCTTTTCAAGATCCCATAGGCTAAAAAATGTATATTTTGATTTCAAACATTGAAATATCAAAGATAAATATTTTTTCCTTGGAAAACAAAAACCATTGATAACACAACATCAATATGGTATGTAATGCAGACCTGCAGGATCAACAAATAATACTACAAGTCTACAAAACCAGAGTGCGTAGTCAGGACTGAATCACTAACAATCTCAACAAGCACACAAATAAGACTATATGTATTTCCCCAAATTTAGATTTATATTTACTTATAAAAACTTCAAATTACAAAGTTCAAACATTTCACCATAGATATTACACCACATATCTCTCATAAATAATTCACCATATTTATGATAGGTATAATGTTTACATCTCCAAATGGGTTGCACTAGTCCTCATCCCCAATCCATAACAATCATGGATAGGATCCCATTGGTGTGAATCCCATGAAAAGTGCACGTGCACATGAGGCTGTAGGCTATTATATAAATATCGAAATCTAAATGTTGGTCCTACTCTCCATTTTCCAACGGGTTGGCTATCATTACTTGAGCCTGAAGATAGCTGATATCTATTAGGAAGGGTTGATCATGCATAGAAAACAACCTCCTTAAGATTTGCATAGCCTTCTCTGGTGAACTCTAGTGCATTTTTTTTATTCATAATCCCACAAGGTATGGCATGCATTACAATAAGCTCAAAAGTAACCATGAAACTTTCATCTAAACAAGGAATTTTTACAAAATATTCACTACGTATCATGTTACGAGACCTTATGTGGTTGAAAATTTTGTAGGAAAGAAGATGGATATTGTGACGATGGATTCGATGAAGCTGCAATACTCCAATACATGATGGTAATGCCTTATGAGTTCCATATTCTGTAGAGGCATCTAATATGGCAGTCACAACTTCATCATCGCCATTTGTTGCAAGAAGTTGGAAGTGGTGTGCTTACCATCTTTCATAGCAATAAAACGACAAAAAAATATTCTCCGTTTCCAGTGCTCTTCCCCCACCTTTTGATAGATCTCACAGTAAAGAAAACATCAACAATTCCTGCAATAAAAATAAAAATAACATTAGTTACTATAAAGATAACATTAGTTGCACAACTAGGTCAATGTGGGGGAGGTATTTATATTAGATTCCTAGGAAATCATTTTTTTCGTGTTTGTTTAGGTTGTGGCAGAGGATAAAAAACTAGATTTAAACTGATAGCCAGTTGGGATTTACTATTCTTTGCTAAATTTAAAATGATCACATTACTTTAGGTTTGTGCAGATTCAAAATGCATCTTCGACTAGTTGGTAGGGAAATCAATGTTACAGGTTACAAATATGGATCAGTGGAAACAAATATTAACAAATGTTGGGAGTAATTTTCATTATTTATCTTTTTTTCATATTCACAAGGAACTCAACACACAAGTAGATTTGCTATCAAAGAAAACTGTTGTTATGGAAGAGGGTGCACTTTATTTCGAGGAATTTCTAGATTCCACATTAGTGGATAAATATTCTATCCATTGTAATTAGTATATAGTCATGTGTGCATTAGATACTATCTGAAGACTTTTACATATGTGCACTCTACCCAGTTTAGTACATTTCCAACTTTTAATATTTTTTTCTCTCAGTCAATAAGGCATAGTGATTATTATGTACTAATCATTTGACGTGGAATATGTTATATCCAGTAGAAAATACAACTAATGACTGTTACAAAGAGTATCTATAGATTCTAGCTGGTATTTTTATTTGGAACTTATGCACCTTATGTTTTATGTAATTTTTCTTTGATTCGGAAATATGAATAGCAAGAAACTAGGTTTTTTTTTCTCGGTGAAAAAAATTGTGATATAAACTGAAAAATATGAATTAAAAGATACATGTATACTTACCATCAATGATTTCAGTTGATATCAATGAACCTTGTTTTGTATAGAATAGCTCATGTGGATGTAAATTCACACCTTAGGGAATATGGTGGCCTCTACTAATAACATCCAACTCACATTCAAAAATTGTTACCCAACAAAATGTTCCACTAGTAGAAACATCTACTAAACAATTCAACACTTCCACATGATAAGGAATTTTCAATGACTCTTATTCAGAAATAACAGGAAAATTTTCATAATAAATATGGACATACATGCCTTTTTTAAGGTAAAATAAAATGGATTTGTGCTTTGCACCAGAATCCTGTCCATTTGAATGAATTTATTTCTTCCAATCTTGATAAAACGATCATCTCCCAATAAGGAAGACACATCTGACCTAGATACCATGTAAAACCCTCGCTTGATGACTGTAGTGGAACGATATTCATATGACCTTGAAGATAACTGTGATTTTATTTCAAATAATGAAGGATGGTGTAGCATAAGTTTTCCACTATCATTTGCATACACCATTAGAAAGGGAAAAACATCATTTATACTATGTGTCCATGTGCCACTAGTACCAATAGTGTAAATAATTGGATCATTCTTGCAAGGATCCAAGTTTGTCAAATATAAATTTCATGTATGGGACTCATCAATAACTTTGCAGGGAATGATCTCTTCTAAACCACTTTGTTTTTTAAGAAGGGAAAGAGTAACGAAGTTTGGAGATTTTCCCCTAACACACTGCATAGATGAGCGACAACAAAGTTGATAAGGTATTTTCTTATTGTTAAGATGGACCTGAGCATCATTACTGCTAGAATTTATTTCATCATCACTCCAACAATCAATTTTTAACAATTTTACATAATTTTTGTGACTTCCTTCATTGTTTAGATAATTTTTGCTTCATTTGTCGTTGTTTTTCTCGTATAACATTCTCTTCTGCAAGTATTCAGAGTGCTTCTTCCACAACTTCTGGAGGCAACGGATTCCATTATTTATGTGGAAATGGATTAGGGTTTGTATTGAACGTGATTAAATTTATGAAAATTTATAATCTGCAACCATGACAAGATGCCTAAAGCGGCCACACAGGTTACATAGGGGATCTCTGAATTGGAAATAAATCGTGAAAAACAAATCTAGCTCTATAGGCACAATATAAATGCTACACTAACCTTTGGTAAGAACCATTAATTTAGTTTCTCCTTGTAACCAGGGTTATGGCATTGTGTACACAAAAAAATATAATCTTTCGACTCCTATAATATTTCTGCATCAAAAAACTAGGGGTAAAATTGATTACTGTGCATATACAATATCTCGTAAATAATTGTTATAGCTAGATTGGTTAGAAAAGAAAATGTACAATGAAAATTAGAAAAGGAATGTTACAAACCTTATAAAAATATAAAAATGAGCAATCTCAAATAGAAATACAAATGATAGTGGCAAACTTATCCTGCACCATCATACATTGTCTTTGGTCAGAAAATTTTGATGCAATATGATCTGGTACTATATGGAATCGCATCCCATGTCATCTGAAATTGTACAACAGAAATTAAAAAATAAATGATACAAGCCTTATAAAAATATATAAATGAAAAAAATGGATTTTCAACAATTTTCAATATGGTAAATTAAGTACACAAAGGTTTCCTATGAATTCTATGAAGTAAACCACCATCCCAACAAAGTCCAGCAGGTCCAACAAAAAGAGGAGAGGCTCATAATATTACCTTTTGCATTAACCTTGAGCCTATAATATGTAACCTATTTCCAAGGAAGGGCCTCTCACCTTTTGAATTCACTTTTACTAAGTCCACCCCCACCAAGGCCACCAAAAGGAAGGAATCTTGTAAATAGAAAAAAATAGCTAGAACCTTTTCATCAGTCACCCTCCTTGAACCTTCAGCTAGATCCCAAACAGAAATACAACCACATATGAAAAAAACATTATACCCTTTGTTCAAAAAATTTCCATGCAATGTAAATTGGTTTGATCTGGAATCACGTCTGATCTAATTTGATCAATGATTCTTTTTTATGTAGGGGATCCACCAACCTATGGTTCACAGGGTCATCTTTCTAGTTTTTCTCAAGAAGGGACCTGGTTTGTTCACAGGGTTATCTTATAGGGCTTGTGAGTTAGGTCAAGCATGGAAGATGACCTAGTTTGATCATAGGTTCTAGGTAAACTCAAAATGGGTCAAAAAATCCGCTGATGGAGGCTCTAGGTAAAATTGAAATGGGTCAAAAAATCTGTTGATGGAGGTTCTGGGAAAAATCGAAATGGGTCGAAACATCCACTAATGGAGTTTCCAGGTAAAATCAAAATGGGTCAAAACATCCGCTGATGGTTACTACCGCGCATGAAAAATTCAAAACTTTTACCTAACTACACATCGTTATCTGTTCAACATCGTTAACCACACTAGTATTACAAAATGGGTTCACATGCAATCAAAAAAGATTTATGATGGAATTCCCTTAAGTGATTAACTAAGGTAATTACATTTTAATAAAATTCTAATCCATTCCTTATTTCAGATACATTCCGTCGGTGGTAGTTTGTTATGACAGTCGTCACCTGTGGCCATTGTACCATTGTAAGCAATGGTGCTCCCATGAGTCATTACAAAAACCAAAATACAATTTATAAAATTATACACAGAGACTACCAAGGCACCATGTTTCGCTTCAAAGCTAAAACCATATTATTTACAAACCCAAGTCTTTACAAACTCAAACCCGAAAGCCAACGACACCCCACAACTTAAATCCCAAGTCTGTCACTGCATAGAATGCAGAGTGCTAATGGAGCCAGACTCCATTAAATCCCAACCATGACAAAGTTCAAAACCAGTTCTAAACCCAAGAGGGACAAGTAATAACATTTCTAGCAGGATTACTATAAGAGTAACACATGCCCACGTCTTGTTTGCAAGTTGCGAACTAAACAAATTCCTCACCAACTTCGTAACCCTATGATAGGACAAGATCATGATGAGGAGAAATTTATGGTGTTACAAGCTACAACAAATAGGAACAAAGAAAAACAATGCCACGTCTTACCTACATGTCGAGACTACCTACTTCGTCCTCCTCCATCCACACCAGAGCTAAGAGAAAACATATTACCAGTGAAATGACCAAAACCATTGTAATCCAAGCCCTAATCTTGGGTTTCCACACACCCCAATACTCATTAATAGCACCTGCCTGTTGGCCACTATCAAACTCAAAAACCCCACATCTCTATAGTTTTATGCATTATCAATTTTGAATGCCTCCATGTTTCCTTTGTAAGTTTTAAACCCCTTGCGCATAAGTTTAAAACGATGTTATACATATATTCGCCACCCAAGATTTATACTAGGTATAGGATAGTTTATGATGATATAAACTTTATCATATATTCACAAGCCCTAAAGTTAAAGCAAATCACAAGATTTATATATATCTCTTACAATAGGCTTTATACCATAAGCTAGGTTCATCAAACTCCTTGGGCTCTAAGCCTAAGACCATGGCATATGCAATATTCAATGATATGTGCTTAAGTATGAATCCAAGCCTAGTTTTTAACATAGGAATACTTGAACCCGTAAAAACACAAACAAAAGTATAATTTAATTACTTATCATAAAATAAATATGTAAAACAAATAGGATAGGGTATTAATAATTAATAGCAATTACATCATGAATATTAAGTGGCATTAAATTACCGATTTCGTATCATGTAATGATATGGTGGTACTGACCTTGTTAATACTATAAGTCTTTAAAAAATAATAATAAGCAATCAATAGGTGTCACTAGCTACGAGCATAAGTATGAGTGATCAAGCGTTCAGTTTTCCCGTAACAAGTTTTTCGTCGCTAAGTATAAAATGTACATAAAATGGGAGTTGTGATTTAGTTCAATAGAACTAAGTAAGCCCACTAGACAAGTAGAAACTTTACCTCTCATGAAGTTACATGGGAGAACTAGTCCTGCCACTCCACCCACTTCGGTTCCAAGAACGAAGTTAAGTTAGAACCACGTAAATAATAAGTAAACACATGCTGAAATATATGAAGTACATAATCAAGTAAGCTACGTGTACACAACAATGGATAAAGATAAGACTAGCTTAGGAAACAACATATGAAATTAAGTAAAAAATACTAAATAGAGTAATAATCATAACTGAAGAAAAGAAGCAGGATGTAAGAATAGCTTACGACAACTCAACAGTACAATAGAGTATGACACATTCCACAAGATTCAATAATGTTCAGAAAATGTTGTGTTTAAATAGCCTAATAATTTTTTTTTTCAATTTTTAGGGACACTACAAGTGGTATCAGAGCCCAAGTTCAACACTAAGAGACCAACGGGCGTACCGAACATTCGTTGCAAAGAAAATAAAGTATGTTTAAAAAAAAATTATTGTTAACTAATAGAAATTTTCATGTTTTTAAATGTTTTTTGTAATTACAACAATTTTTTTTACATAATAGTTCATATCATGAACACTAAAGAAGACAACATCCGGTAAGGAAAAATGAACACCCCCACCCCAGAAGCATAACTCTTGGGGGAACTTAATTCTGATATTTTGAAGACCATACACAATATTCAAGTAGAATTGCAAAGTTTCAAAGAAATAGTCTGAATGAGAGAAAGGAACAACAAGCCATAAATGAAGCATTACTGAGAAATATGACGGGAGGAAGCCAGTAAGGGAAACCCACTCATTCCACAAACAAGTCCAAAAGGGAACCTTACAATAAACGATCCAGGATCCCAAGAGAAGAAGAAAAGGAGGAACGAACCCCTAAAGATCTGGAAGGAGATCATCATAACCCTTCCAGTGATGACTCTCTTTCTCCATGCAATAAGAGACAAAGAAATGATGATAACCTACAAGGGGAGTTCAGAAAAATAAGAGCCCCATCCTATGAAGGTGAAGTAAACATGAGAGATAAAGATGAAGAATGGTTGTTGGGTATGACAAAATATTTCTGAGTTCATAACTACTCAAGAGAGATGAAGGCTCAGCTTGAAATCTATAACTTAAATGGAAAAGAAGCAAGATGGTGGAGAGATATGGAACTCATTATGCTGGAAGTATAGTGGGACTCATTATGCCCGATATTGTAAGAACAAGACCAATGGGGTATTGCACAACTTACAAGAATAACCAACCATAGAGGACATAGCTAGAACCACGTGGATTTATGCAGCTTTGGACGACTAACAGGAAGAACATCAAGCTACCATTTTGAGATAGAAGGTAATATCAAGTGAGCACTTCTATTTCAATTCTTATTGACCCTAGTTCTTTCCGGAACTATGTTTCACCCAAAATTGTTGATGAATGCAAACTAGGAAAAGTAAAACATGATAAAGCATGGTTTGTTCAGTTAGCCACTAGTACAAAATAGAAAGTTTCAGAAATAGTTAAAGATTGTGAAGTAAACTTGAATGGTTTTCCCACAAAGGTAAACCTAAACATCCTACCCTTAGGATCGTACAATATACTTATCGACATGCACTGGTTGGAATAGCACCATGGTACGCTCAATTTCTTACACAATTCAATCTTGAGTACATATAGCCAAGGGAACCAAGTGAAGTTTTAGGGAATTCGAAAGAAAGTTTTTGTAAGGAAAATATCTATCTTACAGGAAAAAAAATGTGTTAGGAAAGGCTGTGATTCGTTTATAGTAAACATCTCAGACATAGATTCGGAGAGAGAATAACGGATATAGGACTTTCCCATTCTTGTATAATTCAAGGACATGTTTCCTGAGGAAATCTCTAGATTACCTCTGAAATGAGACCTACACTTTTCCATCGAATTGACATCAGGATCAGTTTCGGCTTCCAAATCCCCTTACTGCATGAGTGCACATGAATTGGTGGAACTCAAACAACAGTTGCAAAAGTTGATAAAGAAAGGGTATATCCAACCCAGTGTGTCCCCTTGGGGAGAACCGATACTGTTCGTAAATAGGAAAGATGGTACGATGTGGATGTGCATCGATTACCATCAGTTGAACAAGATGACTATCAAGAACCAATACCCACTCCCTAGGCTCGATGATTTGTTTGATCAAGTAGGAGGATCCAAAATCTTTTCAAATATTAACTTACGATCCGGGTACCATCAGGTATGGATTCGTGACAAGGATATTCACAAAACCACCTTTTGTAAAAGGTATGGGCACTACTAGTTTGTAGTAATGTTGTTCGGGTTGACTAATGCACCAGCAAACATCATGTGTATGATGAACATTATATTCAATAAATATCTAGATAAATTTGTTTTGGTCTTTATAGATGACATCCTAGTTTACTCTAAGATTAAAGAGGAACATGAAGAACACCTTCGCTAGTACTATGAGTGTTACGAGAACACCAGCTTTACGCTAAGTTTAGTAAATGTGATTTTTACAAACCACAGATGCAATCACTAGTGGAAAATTAAATATTAGTGACCAAAAAAATGACCAAAATCTGAATATCAGTGACCACTTTTGGTTTGGCAATCACTGGTGGCTAATTTACAGTCTTTTATTACACGACCAAAATTGGTCATTTTTATTTTGGTCATATATTTGAATCAGTGACAAAATATATGACCACATTTATGACCAAATTAATGACCACGTGAAAAACTAGAATATGAGTAAATTTGGTCGTGTAATAAAAGACCATAAATTAGCCACCAAACCTATTGTTTGGTCACGTATCTATCATTTTTTTGGCATTTTATATGCAAATTTTGGTCATTAATCTCGTTTATTGGTCAATAATTTAGTCATTTTTAGAAATTTTATGTGTGGTTATTATATTTTAGTAGTTTTAATGATGTCCATTATTAATCAATATAAAATTTTAATATGATATTATGTTTAAATAAAAAAATATTCATACATTATCATCATCTAATACACATGTGAATTATGCAATGTCACATTAATTAGTTAATTACAACACTTATAATTAATATAAAGTACAACCATATAATTTTTAAACCACACAAATTATATTATATGAAATGTCAAGTATTACAATAAATGTGAGTTTCTCAAAAACTATGTCCATATAAATTTACATGAAAATCATCTAGTGCATTGATGACTTTTCAAATTATTAAAATGGCTAAACCATCCCACTAGTACTTGGCTTCTAAGTCATACTTAGATCCTCGCATAGCAGCTTCAATTAACCCATACTTATTAGCTTGAAAGCCTCAATAGCAGGCTCTTCATACTCAATGGAAAAGCCTCAACAACAAGCTCTTCATACTCAATGGCCCACTTGGTGAAGTTCACTCCAGCAAAATCGAATAAACAAATATCAATGGAAAAACAATGAATTGTAAAGTCGAAATACTACATCACCAAGATAGTTCAAAATCCCTCACCCAACAATTTTACTATACATGACACTAGGCCCCTAAAGCATATCCTTGGATTCAGTAATATTTCTGAGTCCATGTTTGTAAGACAAAATCTATATGCTCGAGGATATAAGAACCTAAATTAATACTTCATTGAGAGCTTGTTTACACTCTCCAAGGGTTTTGAGGACTCCATATCACCTATCATTGATGATTACACGCATTTCCTGAAGACAAATATTTCATATTTCTTTAGAACAAAAACAAAACCAAAATATGGGACACAATTTAGAAAATGATAACGTTACCTGCTCCCAAGTCCAAGCAGCTTCTACATGTGCAGATTCTAGAAGTTCCTTAAAATCATTCTTTGCCTCCTGGAAAAGAACAAAACCTTAATCATCTGATGATCTTGTACTGCAATACAAAATAACACAGTAGTGTTTGACATATAAATGCTTAGATGCATTCCTTGGGGATTGTGGAGCCATTAAAGGGTGCTGCGAGACAAAAAATTTGTTTCTCACATCAAAAAATTGCTTAAAATAAATAACAAAAGACAAGGGTAAGCTCACATACTATTTTATTGGCATAAATTGAAGGCTCCTCATCAATTGTTTTCTTTTCTAACATTGACCTTTGTAGTTATGCAACATTCACATGTCAGCTCATAACTTATCAAAAATGAAAAGTAATTAAAAAAATCATGTGATCTCATAAAAAAAATATTAAAAACAACATAGATCCATCTTAAACCCATGTCTATTAATCACCCAATTTATTGATGTGTAAACATTTCCTTTATGTGAAAAACATTTAAGATGAAAAAAAATTACACCTAATGAAATTGGATCCCTTTCAGTGCTTAATAGATCCAAGTTTAAAATGGATCTATGTTGGTTGTCTATCAAATGGTTAATGCCTTTCCTATTGATACATATATTACATCCAAGCAGTGGTGATAGCTGATATGATAGTCGCTATGTATCCAACCAGTCGATTTCAATTGGTATGAAGATGTAGCAGTACTTCATGAATTATCTAGCTGAATAACACAAGTATTTGACAGGAAAACATGTATAGAGCACATAGGTATGTGAGCATATATGCAAGTATGGTACATTCTTTTGTGATTGTGCATATGTCGCTGTGGGTATAACTCCACTAGCATACATCCATGTTAACCCAAGATCCACTCAAACATCTTGACACTTAATATATGAGGGTTTAACATAGATCTATGCTAGTGCATGTACATGTGCATGCTCTATGTCACCTGCTTCATGTTCGGGTTTGAATACAAAAACAATGAAATTTGAAAATTTCACCATTGCAAATAAATATTATAACATCACCATCAAGTTCACCAAAGAAAATAAAGCAAATTTGCTTATAATTTCATATGTTCAAAAAATACTCAAATACAAATTTTTTTTTTCAACTTTAAATTTGACCTAAAGATATGTCAAATTAATTATCAAAACTAAAAGAATTTTAAAACATCATATTTTCAAAAAAACATTAACCCTCTATGTGTCTCTCTCTTAAAATATTAAAAATAAAAACAAATATGCGTGCCTAATTAAACTCACCACTGCTTGAGATGCGACAAAATTCACTTATTTTTCCAAAATATATTTCCAAACATAGTAACAGAGTGGCATGTATATATATGTGTGTGTGTGTGTGTGTGTGTGTGTTTATCCTCAAATTGAACTTACATTTGAAACTTTATATTCTAATTTTCAATGGATCTAGTATACAATCTCACACCCAAAATCCTCAAATCCTGGATGCTCATTTCAATGTATGCCTTTCCACTTTCTTGATTATGGTAATATAGCATGCAACAACTATTGCACTATAATACAAGCATGGTCCAAAGAGAAATGAAAAAAAGGATTCAAAATGAACACTTAAAAGGATCATAGAAAACAACACAAAAAACCATCATGAAAAAAGGAGAGAGGTCTCCCATTTCAACTTTTCTAGTCCTTGTAAGATGGACATAGGTCTCCTAGACTACTTCTTTTAAGTTCTGGCCCAAGTGATTCTATAGAATCTAGGAATTCTACAAAAATTCACTCAAGAAGGAGAACAACGATAGATTTTCTGGATAATTTCAAAAGTGGGATTGGGAACTGTTAGATGGAAAATAGCATAAATGTAAGAGAAACAACTCTAGTAACTTTGATGTGCCAATGAAACCACTACAATAAAACAAATCTCCATTATACATCTGGGTTAAAATACAAAGGAAGAATAAAATAAACCAACATAGCACAACCCCTTTCAATCTATTCCATGCCAAGGAGTGAACTTGCATCCATGCTTTTCACAGATATGTGGTGATATCTCTATGGTTATTCCAACTTATGCTGAGTATGTCCATTAGAAATTGGTGCAATATCAGTGAGTTAAGTCTTGTTTCATGCCCAATATAAGAGCATTATCTTATTGATCCAGAACCGTGGATTAGAGCAAGGGTCATTTGCAAGTTCTAGGTTTCCTACAAGACAAAATCCCTAGAGAAATTCATGGTAAGGCCCTTCCTACAACAAAGATGTCAGACATTGTAACTCTCAGAATTAAATCCAACTTCCATCTCTCTCTTAGACATTAAGACATCGTTGGATTCCTGTGAGACACTGGTGAGATTGTATTTGTGTTTTCATAGAAGGTGCAGTGTTAAAATGTATGGTAAGGCCCTTCCTACAACAAAGATATCAAACATATTCGAACTATTAGAATTAGTTCTATCTCTCTCTCAGACATTGAGAATATTACTGGTTTCCAAGTGATACACTAGTGAGATTGTATTTGTGTTTCCACATCAGGCACAAAGTTTTTCATTCTCGGATTAATTTTAAAGTTGATTTATACATTGGAAATATTGAAGCAGATGACTATCAAGGTCTTCAAGTAATCAGATTCAAAGTATAATATTTCTTGTGGAACTTTTTGACTTTCAAACTTCTTTTCAATTAAGGCCTCTTGATACTTTATATAGACTCAATTAGAAGGGGTAGTGTCCTTGAAAATTTAACCCTAATTAAATAAAAGAATGCAGACATATTCTTACCATCTGTATTATAGTAGAAAGGAAGACTGAGTTGAAAAAGTTATTTGGAGAAGCTCATCTGAAATGCACAAATCATTAAGAGAAGGGATAAAAAAAATGCCTGGTTAAGAGAGAACCAAGATGTGCTCAATTCTATAATTCTTTTGGAAATTAATGCAAATACTATTCATTAAAAATGACAACAATTTATTTCCACCAGGAATGCAAAAATAAGCCTTGCTAAAATTTGTCCATTAATTTCAAAGGAAATGTAACACATTAAACACAAAATGAGTGTTGAAGAAAGATTGGGAATCAAAAACCACTGAAAATCTTTTAATATATGGATAAATTTCTTGTGGGTATATTTTGGTGCAACTTAGTTTTTATCCTCTACTCATTACTCAAGTGAAGGTGTACACAATACAGATGATACTCATAGTTGGATTTGGATGGTAAATAAATTTGGAAGTTTTGGAGCCATGTAACACATTAAACACAAAATCAGTGTTGATAAAATACTGGGAATAAAAAACCACTACAAATTTATATCTACATAAATTGACCATGGGAATATTTTGTGCAACTTAGTTTTAAACCACTAAATATTCAAGAGAAGGTGCACATAATAGAGACAATACTCATAATTTGATTTAGACATGATAACTAAATTTGGAATTTTTGGAGCCACCTCGATGCAAGAAAACGATATATTGTTTTGTTAATAAATTAACAATATATCTTGTAGACATAGATCAACAGAATCGTGTAATAGTGGTTTTGCAATCTTGTCTTCTTGTTCACAGGTGAAAAAGGTAAAATAATAGAGAAGATAACCAGGAAAGGCTTGAAAAAAGAAAAATTGATGCAAAAAAATAGGTGTATTTCTTTGAACAGTAGGCCCAGCAGACATATAACACTATAAATTGAATCATAGAATAGGTGTATTGCTTTGAGCAGTAGACCTAGCAAACCTATAAAAATGCATCAATGGAATCAATGTCACAAAATAATAATTTTGCAGTGAAATATTCATGTTTATTTAAGGATAGAAGATACTTTGAAGGGGGAATAATATCAGTGCATCAATGTAAATGCTGAAAACATATTGTAATATCCTGAATTTTGGACCTAACACTTATAGGCATGTGCCTATTGATTATGATTATTATATTGATGTTTTCTTTTTATATTGGGTCGAAGACCCCAATGCATATGAACATGATGATTTATTTTATATATTTGGTGTAAGCCAATTATTGTTGATATATATATAGAGAGATATGCTTGTTTGTGTTGGGTGTGGAACTTGAATCACACGATTGATGATATGTTTTTTGTTGAGCAAGAAGCTCTGGAGCACTTGAGTGATTCATGATTTGAGTTGAGTGAGGAGCTCTAGAGCACTTGAGTTATTGATGATTTGATGTTGGCCACTTTTCCTAACTCGCGTGACCTAGGTTCTGCATAGCCTGTCAACCCAACAAACAACGGAGATACCGACCCAACAGAGAAAGCCCGATCGACAGCACCTGCAAAGCAGGTGCAGTCTCACCCAAGATATCTCTTCGATGGGTAACTACCAAAACTATGTTTACACAATTGTCGAGGGATTATAGTCCCTTGGTGCACCTCCAAGGAGCTGAACCACGTCGCGAGGATGGAGTCATTCCCACCAAATTGTAGTGCCACCACACATATATTTTACTAACTACTAATGGCATGACCAAAATTCAGCCTTAGTCCTTTAAACATGATAGAATGTAAAATCAGGTTATCATACAGGCACAGTATATACAGGGGTGCAATAGCGCTTGCGCCATACACATACACTAACATTCAGAGTAGTACATAGTAACCTAATCATGCATTCAAGCTCCTATTGATAGGGAGACATTCATTCAATCATAATAGGACTTGCATCAAAATCATAAACAAACAAAAACATAAACATTCACAACACCAATCATCCATTCAAACACAAGAGATAACGTGGAAACCCATCTGGGAAAAACCACCAACGTTCTCTTCATCTGGCATGAGAAAAGGATATAGCACCTTGCAATCTGCGGGATGCAGACTAATCTTACGATATGTATTTATGGCTTAGACTTCTAGTTCTCATGCTCTCTATATTATTTCTCATAATATACTACTACCATCTACAAATCCGCACACGGCCTTGATCAAACTCTCTAGCATCTACACCGCTCTAGCAGATCTTCTCTTTTACTGCACTAACTTTGACTGCATCCTGCAGACTTCTAACTACTCTACTACTCTGATCTCTCTACTCACTCTGACCTCCCAGAGATCTACCCTTTGTAACCCTTCATAAGCAACTATTGAAAATCCAACCTAAAACATAATTACAACCAACTAAGACATAGTTGAAACCAACCCTTTTACCATTGAATCCCTCCTATTTATACTATTTTACATGACTATGCAGGGTCGATTGCCTTTAGGAAATATGTTAACTATCACCATTAGCCACCCCTCCAGCTACAGCTGTGGTGATCATAACTTGACATAAGGAACTAACGACCCTAGTTACAACGTACTTCCACTCGTGTGGCATTCGTCGACTTAATCCGACTTTAGAACCCACTATCACCCTATCGCTTTTAGCCATTATTCTACACTCGTCCTAATGTTTACCCTGCAGCATCTTCCTTTCATGAAGTTTCTCGCTTCTGCACAAGTGACAATTTTTGTGCCTACTCTTTCTTCTGCGTAGCTTTCCTTGTTTGCACGGTTTCCTTTATTCGTGCAAGATTCCTTTCTTGTGCTTGCGCTACGTATTGAATCTTACGCTTACTTCTTGTGTGCTTTCCCCAGGCCCACTATTATAGAGAAAACTTCCTATGGCTTGGGGTGTACCAAAATAGACAGAGAAAATGCATAAATCAATCCCTTCAAAATATGCAAGAGAAATACAACATATAACACTAAAGGACCTCGAAACATACCTTATTCTTGATGGTTGTAATAGATCCACGTTGCGCTTTTTCCAATCGCGCTTGCATTAGTAATTTACTCTCAACAATAGTAATCAAGGAAAGCATGATATATGATATAGTGTTAGGCCTACTCTAGCATATCTAATCAATGATACATAAGCAATTAAACACATCCATAGATTCAATAATCATTTAAATGCACATCATTGGGCAAGAAAATATATTTCTATTAAATAAATTAGAGATTACACAAGTGACAACCTCTGTCGGCACGTCTACGAACCGGAGAAGTTGAGTCCTCCACCTGGTCCTCTACCACCTCAACCCTCCATCTCTCGATAGCAAGCTCACAAGCAAAGGAAATCTTGGGAAGAACACAAAGCACTCCATGGGACAAAGGGATGCAGACTCAAGTATAAGCAAGCTATGGCAACAATGGACTATAGTTTTCTTTCTCTTCAATTCCTCTCCTTCATTGTATTTGAAGGGTTCCTTATATAGTGATTCAATGGGGCAATGGAAGGTCAAATCTGAGAAACCTCGAGGCATATGGAAGGCCAAGAGACAAGTGACTCTGATCAACATCAGGGAAAACTCCAAAAATATTTTTCCTTTTGCACACATCCCAATCTACATAGGTTTAGGGGCAATATCCCTGTATATACACGAGAAACGGATTAAAAGTCACGTATAGCAAATAATGAGTGTTTTTAGGGATGATCTTAGAAACATCAAATGTACAAAAATAGTCCATGGGGTCCAAAGAATCTGCAGAGGGACAAGGTAGGCCATAAAAGTGTGATCAACCATGTGTGGTAAAATCAACTATAACAGATGCCTCCTAATGTGTGAGGTCAGACAGGTAACATGATGGCTGAAATATATTACAAATCCATCTGAGAAGTGGAGTGATGAAGAACCATGTGGAAGAACCAGCCATCCAACAATATAATACAATAATCAAACTCTTCACATGACTACAAATACATATAGCAGTCTCAGATACATAAGATTACAATGGCCATGAATAGGCATGATATACAAACTGTGACATGTGTGGTCATTGCCACATACAATATACAATAGATCAAAATCTTCATGATGAAGATATACAAAGGACCAAGATCTCCATGAAAGTTGAAGATATACCATGGATCAAGATCTCAATAATGGTTGAAGATATCTGACATACATTGGAATCAAGTCACGAGAGATGAAATCTCATGAACACTGGCATGATTAAGGAGGTAGCATATAAGAAATACCACCAATATGTAAAGTCTTCTAAGAAAACCGCTACGAGTACATGTCCTACTATGTGAATAGAGGTGTTGAGGTCGAACATAGTATTCCATCATCTGATTACCAGTCATTGATGTATATCATTAACAGAAACGAGATCACCTACTGATAAGGAAAATGAGAATCAAGTACTAGAGTGCAATCTAACAAGTGCGAAAAAATGTGTTGAGGTTGAACACTTGGAAGAATCCATTGATCAGGGGGCATTGATCTATTCCCAAAAATGTTTATGGTGAGAGAACCTACCATTGATGAATGTAATTCTCAAGGCACTCAAACGACTCTAGAATCCTATCCCAGAATAAATGATCTGAAGTCGATGGGATGGAATCTGTCGAAAGGAGGGAATTAAGGCATCCCCCATCAACGAACACGAGGTACTCAAGAATGATGTATAATGTGGAAGGACTCAAACAAAATGTGCATGAACTAGTAATACTAATAAGAATGGCCGACATGTAAAGTCAAGACAACTGAGGAATGGCTGACTCATGCTTCAACATTTGTTGAAGAAGAGCATAAAGGTGAATGGTGACCGAATGTAGGCATCATAGACTCAATATACAAACTGGGACATCTCTGCGACACATGAGGTATCGAGAGAGGCTCCATAGGGATCAGAAGCTTAACCAATTGGTGGAGATAAAATGAGAGATACGAGTACATCTCCTAAATTCAAACTACTAACCCAACCAACGAATGTGATATATAGTGCTCTGGTCAAAGGCGACACGACTCGACTGCTGCCAAAGATAACATCTTTTCCTATCTGTCTTTTTGGTTTTTTATTTTTTTTGGACTTTTTCAGATATTTTTAAAAGCTTAAAAAAGAATAAAAGTGCTTTATAGTTACAAATCTAGGAGGAGATGAGTGTCAATAGGAAAAGAAACTAGTTCCAAGCAATGTAACATACATATTCTCAATGCAAGGAAACATGTGCAGGATAACGACACTCAGGGGAAAGTTCCCTCCCTATAAAAAATGGGGAATCAAGCTGCAAAAGAAATAGAGAATGACTCTGCTTGGATATACATGAGACAAGCTTGGGCTATATGGCTGATAATCATAGTCAAGGAAGCTGGCATAAGGCTTAAAAAGGAAGGAAAAACTCATGATAATGAAATTACAACTTGACATATACAAGCAATTCCTCGGGGAAAAGGCCAGCATAAAGGTCAAGAGGAGTATGAAGCTCTTACTCAAAGTCATGGCAATACTATACAAAGGACTCCCACACCCTAAAGGAAAAATGTTGGCATGGGCAGCAAATGCAAAACCAGATCTTAATAGGGTACCCATGTATGGTAAAGCTCTACCATTCACAACATGTCACTTCTAAAAGCAACAAGAAGGTTCCGTGACAAGATGGAATGGGTTCGTACCTAAGGTTAAAATTAAATGGTCATAAGGTCATGCAAAATGCAAACGGATGTGAAACCTGACGTATATGCCAGTTTAGACATAATACCTACAGTAGACATGAACGGATCAAAGCCACGGTCAAAACGAACTCAAAATGGACTCCTACATCATCAAATTAGTTCAAACGGTCCAAAATGGTCAAAAACTATACAAAGTGGGTAAACATTTCAAAAAATTTCTATAAATAGTAAAAAATTTAAAATTTTTCATATCATTTGAAATGTTTACCCAACATGGTGTATTTGAGCTCAGAACTTTAGAAGCAAATTCTGGGAGCACCATCCGGCAGAATCTCTCCTCGTTTGATCCAGGTAGATTCCCATGCCCTCCTCTTCCTATTTGATGCAATTTTTTTGAATTTTCATGGTCCAATTTATTTTTTAAGCCATCCATAATCGTTTGTTTCGACCCACGCAGAAATTGGGATTTTCCCATGTATAGGGCTCACCATACGCGGAAAAATCACCCAAACCCGCGTACATACGCGGCTATTTTGAGAACAGTCGCGTATAGGGCCGCAAACAATGTTTTCAAAAGCAAAAACTAATCAAATCTTTGTTTTTTTGTGAAGGATGGTGTTAGAGTGGAGGGAAAGAGAGCATGGTGATGTGGATGAGGCCATGCAAGGTGATCTTATGGCCCAACAAGCATTGCGGGCATGTGGTTTATATGACTTTTGGTGTCCTGGCATCCTGAGGGCCAAACCAAGACTACTCCAGCTGCTGGCAGATTACTGGGATCCAGAATCTGAGAAATTTTAGATTGACAGGATGTCGCTCAGCATTGAGGTTGAGGACATATACTTTATCACTGGTTTGTCTTGACGAGGACAGATGGTGAATCTTCGATCTCGTGATCTAGGAGGTGGGTTGACTATTAATGAGTACATAGCTGTGTACTACTTTTCGGAGACGAAAAAGGTTGGGAGTCAAATCCAGACAAACTCTATACAGATTTTGGGACTGAAGGCCATACTTTTGGCATTAGGCAGGATTGTTGGGTTAGATTAACTCCACCAGGCCTCACAGGCAATGATGTTCTATGCTGTGGAGTGTATGATACCTATAGTGTAGGAATGGAGTACAATGCTATTAAGCAGCATGAAATAGAAGCTCAATGACTGCAAGATGGGAAGGGTGCGAAACTTTGGGTTCACTAGCATACTAACCATGTTCTTCTTTGAGTGGGTACCAGGGCTAAGCTCCAGATTGGACATTGTTCCACATGGAGTTTGATATCTATCCCAACAATGTTGGAAAAATGTTATGCGCAGACTGGGTAGAGGTAGGGTGGCTAACCCCTATCCAGCAGACTTCTTTCCATGGTGGCGGAGACAAATCGTCACCATAGATAGCTACTCGTATGCAAGGATAGACTTCCATGGAGATCTAGATATGCCGCTACCACCAAGAGTAGCTTATGGTGAAATAGGTAAAGAATCCCAAACCCACGTTTAAAGTTTTGAATTATTATTTTTTTTTGTGTTTTTTGATATATTGACTCAAAAGACATATTTTTGGTGTGATGACACATAGTGACAATATGTCATGTGTATGCAGATGTAGTACCACGGCTCACAGAAGGATTCCCTTGTCATCGATGGAGGGGAAGAGGAGATGATATCATGGGTGCGGATGCAAAGTGGATGCTCCAAAGAATCCACACGAACTCCGTTCGCTTGACACACAAGGTACCCATGGCGCAAGTCGAGGACTTGCCTGAGGCCATGCAGTGTCAGGTGGTTGGTGTACCATGAGCATGGGTTTGGCTCTTTCAATAGCTATCTAGAGCTATAGTGCTATATCATGATCAAAACCCCCCTCCTCCTCAGGCTTAGAGACCTGAGTGTATTCATTTTTATATGACCGTGTATTATATTTTGGTGGCTCAGAAGCCACAATTTTGTATATGACACTTATGTATTATGACGTCACTTTTTGGATATTAATGAAAAATTTTTATGATGATCGATTTTATTTATATTTACATGTGTGTAAAATGTATGTTTGTGATATGCTTATGGTCTATGAAACAAATGCCAATCTAACACATAGTTAGCATATGAGTCAGCAACTTGATTAAAAAATCTTGGAACATGAATGTATGTTATATTCTCAAATTGTGGTTCCAGTAATCTCACACTTAAGAATGTTCATAATAATGTCAGATCCATAATACGATACAACTCATTAAGTTGTGAAACCACTAACTGCGAATCAATATGTACCTTAAGAGAAGGAACACCATGTGAAATGGCATCATGCAATAACTCAATAATGGCACTATATTCAGCAACATTGATTCAAGAAGGCCGTAAACATACGCCTCCTGAAGACAATACTTGACTCGTAGGATCATAAATCATGGAAGTAGCCGAAGCTGAGTTTTGAGTGTGCCAGCTAGCACCATCAGTGAATCCTATGTAAATGGAAGACTCCATCAACATATGCCATAAGAAACGAAATCTAATCAACAAACTCCATCATCATAAGAAAACCTAACAATGCAATGCAAAAACCGTACAATAATATACAACAATCATCCCTGGCTAATGATCAGGGATAGTATTTTTTGAGATAGAGCCCATTTCTAGGCTCTGCCAAGGTTGTCCCTTCATAATCAACCTGCTCATAAAATCCTTTCTCTAAGCCTTCGTTTAACCACGTAAGGACCATGCCACATGGGAGTAAATTTCCCTGCACCCAAGGGTTCCTTAGCTTGATCACACAAAAGGACCAAGTCACCTTCATTAAACCACCTTGGATGGATAGAATTATCATACTGGACCTTGACACAATGCTTGCTAACCTCTATAGCCACTCAAGCATCTCGGTGTTGCTCATGAAGTTGCTCTAAGTGGACCAAACGCTCTTCCAATGCGGAAGTGTCTTGTAAAAGCTCTATAGCTAGCTTCAAAGAAGGGATTTTGCATTCAATCGGTAAAACTGACTCCACCCCATGCACAAGATGATATGCAGAGAAACCAGTGGTAGTCTTAACCACGGTTCTATAGGCCCACAAAGCAGGATACAACATAATATGCCAATTTGTCTTGCTTCGTGTTATGGTTCAATGGAGAATAGACTTAAGTGATTTATTCACTGCTTCAACTTGTCCATTCACCTTAGGGTAATAAGAAGATGAATGTTCTTGCTTATACCCTAACTTGGAAGCTAAGTATTCCATCATTTTATTCTGAAAGTGCCTGCCATGGTCGGTGATGAGCTCTTTTGGAATGCCAAACCAGGTGATAATCTGGTTGAACACAAAATGCGTAGTTGTTTCACCATCATATTTAATTGTGGGCATAGCCTCTGCCCATTTCGTGGAATAATCGACAGCCACAATAATGTGATGATGCCCACCAGTCGAAGATGGGTTGCAATCCATAAAGTCAAGCCCCCACTTGGTGAAGGGACCGGTGGTGACAATAGAATGTAATGGGGCTTGATACGAGCACATATTGCATGCAAACACCTGGCAAGGGTGGCACTTCTTGACCGCATTAACGTAATCTTTGAAGATTGACGGCCAAAAATATTTTCTTTCAATATTTTTTGGGTTGTAGAAATCCCAAATAAATGACCACCACATGCCCCTCTGTGGAAATCATTTAGCACAACCTCAGCCTCATCATGGGTTAAACAATGATGCAAAATGGAATCTAAGCCATGACGGTACAAAGTGTTATCCACTATAAGGTAGTTCTTAGCTACATGAAATAATTGTCGTCGCTCATCCCATGAAAGGTGAGTAGGGACCTTCAATGTTTGCAAATATATGATGATATCCCCATACCATGGATCCAAAGTTGAGATAAGGAAAATATGCTCATCGACAAGCGTATCCTCATAAACTTCCTCCTCCTCCAAACTTGGAAAATTGGATATGAGCTTCGTAAAGATCAAATATTTCTTTGATTTTGCCGAAACGAATTGGAGATCAAACGTTGTCGAACCGGCTTCGCATCCGGATAGGTTTTGATCTCATGTTTGACAATACGAGGGTCGATACCTGGCATCTCATTGTATGACCATGCAAATATGTCACAAAACTCTTTAAACAGCGTGGAATACTCCTTGATCTCATCAGGGGAACAATCCGCCCCAATGTATGCATTATCAACCTTGCCAGGATCACAAGAAATATTGATAGAAATAGTTGGTGACACATTAGCCATGTTTCCATTAGCCATCGGACCACGAGAGCTTAATGGAACCACGGGGCTACCAATATTCTCCCTAAGAATCTCGCTAAAGTCATCACACTCCATACGATCAAGCTTAGGAAGAAAACATGATCGATGATGTAGTTCCTCCCAAGGTTGCTCAACTCCCGACATGGCCTCAAGTATAGCTTCATCCGATGGAAAAAAATCATCAAGGAAATCATGTGAGTGAGATGACTCTAATTCCCATGGTGGCAGCACATACGGGTCCTCCTCCTCTATCTGTGAAGTGGAAGGACTAGGCTCTGCAACCTAATCAATATTTGCGTGATAAGACACCATCGTTGCACACAACGTCAGTCTCAGTGGGAACACTCGAAGTACTCAGTGAAGGAAGAATCCAAGGATCTTCCATATGGGTAGTGAGAAAAGACACCGAATTCAATGAGGATGAAGGCCCACCAAAAATAGACCCCATCATAAAAATGGGCACATGAAAAATAAAGGTTCCCATAAGAGAATGATACATACCTATTCCCACACTCCCAGATGCCAGGTGAGAATGATCCATAATCGAGATAGAAGCTCCCAATTATGCATTGACACTCTGATTTTGGAATGATGTTTGATCAATCGTAGCAATCTTCCCATTAAATGGAAAGCATATCACTAGAAAGAGGGAATAAGCTATGTCTTGCATACTATACATCCAATTCCGACCCAGCAAAATATTGTAGTCAAGGGGCGCATAAACCACCTTGACCTCAATCACGATGGTCTTCCCTCTCAATTGGACTTTTAAGGAAGGAAGAATTCCATGCGACCAAAACAATCTACCATCAAAAGCTATCAACATAGTAGCGAATTGACACAACTCGAGAGAACCTAAGCCCTTCCAACAAGACAAAGACATTATGGAAGCGGCAGTGCCTTCATTAATGACAGTGCGCTTAACGGTGTTGTTAAGAAACTCTACATGAATCAAAAGAGATAGGTAGTAAGGCAAGAAAGGTTGTACTCCCATGGTTTCAAATTTGATCATAGTGGAAGATTTATCATCATTGACCCCAAGAGCAGATAACAAAGCTTTGCTCTGTGGAGGACAACTTTGAAGTGCTTCTAACGTGGACATCGCACAAGGACTCTAGCCCAAATTGTCAACAGCTAAATAGTTCTGGGTGGCTCGGGCATTAGGATTGTGCCCCGAACACTTTAATAATCCCTTTGGAATGTGAGGTGGAGCTTTAGGTTTATCCATAGGATTTTTAATTCACAAAGGGATCTCGGGTGGGGAAGGTTCTTTCCCAAGGTCTAGTCGTGACAAACCATAGTCTTCTGTATGGGTCACAACCTTAGCAGCACTCATCATGTTGATGCATCCATGTCCACTAGAGGCCTCTGACGGGTTTTGATTTCCACCTGATGGACAATCAGGATCAATGGTCCTTGAGTTAATATTTTGATTGTTGGGTAAAGGATTAGTTAACATAGTTGGGCCCTATGCTATGAACGTCGAGGAATCTTCCATACTAGGGCACAAGTGAGTGAGATGGTCCTCCTTACACAATTTTCAAGGAAACTTCACCTTATGTTTAGACTGCTTGTCCCCCCCAGCATTAGTGTTCTTGTCATTATTATTAGCATTTTCGTTCTTGTTCCCACCCTTAGGATTATTATTTCCTTTTTTCTTATTCCTTCTAGGCTGCTGGTTTCCTTTCGGGTTCGACATTTGCACATAAAGTACATTCGTTGGTTGGGTAGGTTGAGATGAAGCCGTATCTTGTCCCGATGCAGACTGGTTAATTGACAATTGGCTCACCTATTTCACAACCGATTCCATAGGTTTGGTACTTGTACATCCCACAATACCATCAGCATGTGGCCTAGGCTTGACCTTGGGGTCTAAATTGGAGCTAGGAGCATTGGGTATTATCTCATACAAAATTCCAACTTGAGCATAGATCAAATCCAACTCTTGTGCCCTAAAAATAGTATGTTCCTCATTTTGAACTTCGGATGTCAAAACATCCTTCGCTATGTAAGGTAGTAAAGATTTGAGGAACCACACAAGAAGAAACTCTGGTGGTATAAAAATTTTGATTAACCGTTTCCATCTATGCCACTCTTGAATATGATATGAAATGTGTGTGGATTTATCTTGCCAGAAGGTCGACAAGAGTTCAGTACCGACGTTGTAACATACGAGTAGTTGGAAATGATTAAGAAAAGTTAGCGCAAGATCATCAAATGTAACATAAGTCCCCCTGGTAAATCTATATATGATTTCACTGCAGGACTTATCAGGGTGCGTTGAAATACCCTAAAACAAATGTAATCATCATGTAAGGAATTGGACGAGCACCAAAGGTGGAAAGTGGTGACATGCTCACTAGGATCTTCACCAACCTTACCTTCGAACTTTGGAATGTCTGAAGGAATCTTGTTAGGGACAGTCGGCCATGCCAGGTTATTAGATACAGGATCGTTCATCAATCTCGACAAGTCAGGAAAGTTCAAAGTTGTAAGGAAAGGGAGCTAGGTTGAGTTGATCGAGTCGACGCTCCCTGAAAGTTTAGATTCATGTAAGGTTGATTGCTATAAATACCATGGCCTTGGCCACAATAACCTCTTCCCATTTAACCCATGTAGGGTTGCATGGAAGCATTATGATGTGGGGTTCCTTGATTATGAGGAGCTACAAATCCATAATTGGAAGAGTAAGTGGGTTGTTGATACCCGTACCTATACGATTGATAGTTTTGTCCATAGTGCGGTCCATACGAATGTCCATGAGAAGCTCCATAAGGTGTTCCATGGGATGTACCATGAGAATGTCCATAGTTAAGGGTATGGGAAGCTCCAAAATTTGGAACATGAGATGATCCAGAAACAGGTACATGACCTACTGATAGAATAGGAGGTACTTGACTCTGAGATACTACCATGCGAGCAGTCGCAGAATGAACATGGCTAGTAGAAAAATTCCATCCTAAAGTCCCATGTCAACTAGGGGGAGGATGGGTCGTTAAAAATGCATTCAAAGGAATAGGGTTTGAAGACAAAGGAACATGTGAAGGTATGTAAGTGGTGTTCCTAATTTTCACTCTTCTCAGTTCTAGTATCTGCATAGAATTACTAACACTAGGTCTAGGATGAATATGTGAAGTTGGCTCCACCATAGGGATGGAGGGTGCAAAATGACTAGTGCCCCCAAATATCTTCACATTGAAAGGGATGGGAGTGCCCCTAGGAATAGTGTTAGGACCAACGTGTGACTCAACACAATGTGCCGAATCGGGTGCAGGGATATCAAACATGTCATATCTGACATGACTAGTGCTAATTATGACTTCATGGTGAGTCTCGTCGCCCAAAAACCAATACCGATGACTTGTGAATGAGGGATCATAACCAGATCGTGAAGGTTGTTCATGTGAAGCATCATATGTGCAAATACGATCTTCCTCCCCAAACTCATGAGGTGGAGAAGACATCTCTGGAATCTCATCCTCACGATCTCCCATAGTGTGTGAATCAAAGTGAGAAGTAGTCCACCCGTATTGTTTGGTTCTCTCCCCCAAAAGAGGAGAAGAGGTGGAAGGCAGAAGTCCTGCTAAACGATGAGAATGGTGGGGTACCACACCCAAATCCACAATGACTTAAAAAATAAAAATACCCGATCTAATTACTCAAACCCTAGGCAAACTAGTGTGCATAGAGCATACACCTATAAAATGTAAATCTGAATCGCAAGAAAACAAGGGTAGGATATGTGAGCTCTCGAATGAACCAAGTATGTCTCACCTAGGAGAGGATTGAGACTCCCATACACAATAAGCGGAGGTTTGTAACCAATTATAGTGGCCCTCAGCTTCAACGCATATAGCGCCTATGTTGTCTGACCTCTACCTAGCGATGACACCTATAGAATAACCTTTGCAAATACCCCCTCGATAACCTAGGTAAGGAAACTAAGGTCACCTCGATATAATCAATGATAAGGTGAATAGTCGCAGGAAGGATTGACTATATGGGCAGGGTAGCAAAGCCTAAAACTCTCAAAAGATCCCCCAGATATGAATACAATCCTGGAAATATCTCCGGTGCTACTCAGTTACAACCAAGGGTCATCCCAATCATAACCGCTCACATTGCTTCATGCTTAAATCCCTTTTAAGAGGAGGATCCTAAGAACACTAATTATATAAAGGATTTGAAACTCTCACCTCGATAAACACCTAAATGTTTTGATTAGTGGTCTTGGAGAATTGACTCACATTGAACTATTCCAAGACCCTAAAACCTAGTCTTGTTGGTGCACCATAAAAAATAAAAGAGTGTAATTCATTTTATTATGCGTTGACTTTAATTGGATTTATTACTCAAAGGGTAAATGGTCAAGCAACGAATGATGTTATGATGCAACAAGAAGTAAAATGCACACCTAACAATCAATGCAAATGCACTGTGTCAAATGAAAAATAGGCTATGCTACTACGTGAAGTGCAAAAATTTTCCTTCAAATGTATATGCAATCATTTCCTATATGAAAATATAACTAATATTCACCAAGAAAACCTAATGCAAGTACCATGCTAAATGCACAATCCAAACAATGCGTAACAATTCAAAAAACCAAAATGTTTTTGTATTTTTGAATTAAATGAGATAAAAAGCAAAAGTATGACTCTACAACCCTCGGACTCTGCAAGCACTCACAAAAAAGCGTCCAAGCAAAGCATCAAGGTAAAAGAGACCTAATGCACTAATCCCAAAACAAAAAATAGAAAATGAAATGACAAGAACCTTTTTTCAAAAATTAACTCAAAAAGAGTCTGTGGTCAAAAACAAAGGGGAGATACAGACTCGAGAAGCAACAAAGATTTCTCAGCAATCACCCAAACTCACCCAACAACACTTAATCTTCCCAAAAAAGTAAAAAATCAGGGCATACATGACTGTTCTCAGTAAACCTGTGTACATACGTGATTTTTCCAAGAAAACCCAGATGTATACGCAACTGTGAAAGAAAAAAACGTGTATAGGAAGAAAAAGATAGAAAAATAAGGTAAATGGACAAACTGAGACAAAATTTACTTCTCCAGGATACTACTAGGTAATCATGCCCGTAGACCCGACATAGAAACATAAAAATTAGAGCAATAAAAGTACATTGAATGCCAAAAACCCCCAAATAAAACAACTAGGAACCTCCCCAGTATGGTTGCCAATTCTCTTACGAAGAAATTTTCCTATGGCATGGGGTGTACTACAAAAGACATAGAAACCGAAAAAATGAATCCATTCCCAATATGCAAGAGAAATACAACATCTAACATGAAAGGATCTCGAAACATACCTTATTCCAGATGGTTGTAGTAGATCCCCATTGATCTTTTTCCAATCTCGCTTGCGTTAGTAATTTACTCTCAACAATAGTGAACAAGGGAAGCATGCTATATGATATAGTGTTAGGCCTACTCTAGCATATATAATCAATGATACATAATCAATTAAACACATCCATGGATTCAATATTGATTTAAATGCACATCATTGGATAGGAAAAGATATTTCTATTAAATAAATCATAGATTACACAAGTGAAAACCTCTGTCGGTACGTCTGCAAACCGCAGAAACTGTGTCTTCCACCTGGGCCTCCACCACCTCAATCCTCCATCACTCGATAGCAAGCTCACAAGCAAAGGAAATCTTGGGAAGAACACAAAGTTCTCTAAGAGACAAAGGGATGTAGACTCAAATATAAGCAAGCTACAACAACAATGGAATATAGTTTTCTTGCTCTCCCATTCCTCTTGTTCACTCTATCCAAAGGGTTCCTTATATAGTGCTTCAATGGGGTAATGGAACTTCAAATCCAAGCGATCTCAAGGCATATGGAAGGCCAAGAGACAAGTGAGTCTAATCCACATCAAGCAAAACTCCAAAAATATTTGGCCTTTTGCACACATCCTGATGTATGCGGGTTAAGGGGTAATATCTACGTATATACACAAGAAAGGGATTAAAAGTCACGTACAGTAAATAATGAGTGTTTTTAGGGATGATATTGGAAACATTAAAGGTACAAAAATAGTCCATGGGGTCCAAAGAGTCTGCAGAGGGTCAGGGAAGGCCATAAAAGTGTGATCAACCATGTGTCGTAAAATCAGCCATAACACCCATCAGGCCCCCAACAGTCACATGTGGCTTGTCTTGAGCCACTAAATAGTGGACATGGCAGGTGGCATGATATGTGAACCCATTTCTATTTTTTTTTCTTTTCTCCAGTTTCCTTTCTTGCACATTTTGTGACTTGTGGCTTTTTTTTGCGGTGTTTCTTGCACCACGACCACATCGTATACTTAGAAAAAGTTTTTAGAATTTGAGGCTTAGGGTTATAAAATTTATTCTTTGACCTCTTTTGAAGATTCTATGTCCATATATTTGTCCTGTGTATGCTCTGGGCGTTCTTGATGGCGTTCTTCTTTCTCCTCTTCATCTTCCTATCCGTCTTTGTCTTCCTTTTCTTCTTCTTCTTTTTCCTTTTCATTTTTTTCCTCTTCCTCTCTTTCCTCTTCCTTCTTTCCCTCTTTCTCCACATCCTCAAGTGCATGTTCTAGTGTAGACTATTTTGTGCCTCCAATGTTTTGTTGGAATTGGGAAAAAATGGGAGCAAGTTGTTCTATCTCCCAGCAAGATTCATCTGCCTGCTTCTTTAGTTCCTGCACTCTTTCGGCGCTAGTGTCTTCCAACGAGGTATTGGCCATTGCCTGTGTGAACTCATTAATTTGTTGATGGATAGGCTGAATTATCCCTATCACCCTTTCAGCTTTGACCTATTTCTCATCTATCTCCTTGTTGTGCATGCTTTCCTAGTTGCGCAGAGTTCTTTCCTTGTCTAGGAGCTGCTTGCGCTCAATACCTTTGCTGATTTTTTCCTTGGTTGGAAGCTTCTTAATATTTCCCTTCACCGCTAATATCTATAGGTGTGCTTGTTGTGCCTATTCAAGAAGTTGTTTTGCAGTCTCACTATCCATTATATTTTCCAATGTCATGACAATTGCTTCCATTGCTTCTGTGCAGATCGTCTCGGCTTCCCTAAGCCGGGAAACGGCTTATTTTCTTATTCTTTCCTCTGTGGAAGCATTTTAGGGGGCATTCATGGCTATTGGTTGGTTCTCATTTCTTGAACCTGTTTTTTTAAGTCTGTGGCCAGTTTAGATAACCGCCTTAGTTGGTGCACAGGTTCTGCATCAGCTTCATCCTCCTCATTTGAAAGTTCCGCAATTGCCTTCTTTATAGCTTGCTCTAGTGAAGCTTGCTTCTAAGCTTGGGCTGCCAGGTCTTCCCGCTGGTAGTTGATAACTTGTTTGCATGGCCTTGCTTTCTTTGTTTCCTTGACTGCTTGATATGCAACCACATTTTCCCATATTCTAATCTCTATGGCGGCGACATGCTGAATTAAATATATTTGCGGCAAGGTGAGCTTAGAGAAATCCAAAATTAATGTGTCTGGAATATGGACACTTACCTCTTTCTCTGCTTCTTCTGTAGATAATTCCTATGCTGGAATTTCTATTATTAGTGGTGGGAGCAGTATTGGCATCGCCAGAGTGTCTAATAAGTCTACCTCATAGGTTTCATCCTGCATTGTGTCACGCACACCTTCAATGGTCTCTGCCAGGTGGTTAACTTTCGTAGTGATGGAATTCGTCCAATTGGTTTGCCTGCTAGTGATCTTACCCAAATTTTTCTCAGCTACTTCAATGACTGCCTCATTAAGAATAGTTAGATCCTCCTCTGCTATGCCCATAACTTGGGATCAATTAGCCTTATGCTTCTTCCTATGTGGGATGCTCAAGGCTTCTTCATCTTCCTCCATGGGATCTTTTCCCTTTCGCTTTCTGGTCCTCTCAGTGCACACCTCCTCATCAGTAGAGAGGTCATCTTCACCAGAATTGGGTGGGTCTCAGTATTCTTCTTCTTATTCTTGGGAGTCATCTTGATGCTCTCAGGTACTTGTATTGGTGCAAGATTAGGGTGGGTTCGCTTGTGGACCCCCCTGTAGTGCTTGCTTCTCTGCAGGAACTTCCTCATGCTAGTGAAACAATTCCTTAGTATAGTCTTTGGTTTCCCTTTCAATATTCGCATATCTCAAGATAAAGAAAGTTGAGAGTGCATGATTCTTGGGGTCATCGCACAAATGCAGGACCATGTTGTGCTCCCCTGCGTGGAAGCAAATGAATGGATATTTGTCCACTGTCATAGGTTTCAGTCGATATTTCTTGCACACAATCTTCTTTATCCTTTCTCTTTGTAAAAATAATGCAAGCCTCGCATCAGCCTTGCACTTACTGTCCTTGTGGTCCCAGATATTTTGGAATGGCATGCAGAGGAGCTCTATTGGGATATCCATGGGTTGATAATCTAGTGGTAGAGCCCATACTGCAAATAAGATCAGAATTAAAATCCACGAGAAGTGAAAATTCGCCATGCAATATTCCTACGTGTCATGTGCATCGTCTATCAGTTCATTCAGTAGGAACTGGGACCAGTTAATGTGCACTCCTTATGCACACTTTTATACTAGATCTATTATTGCAGTAGTGCACTCAGTAGGCCTCATATTGCATAGGATATTACTGCACAAGATTTTTGTTGTAGCTCCTACAACACTTTCATCGACAAATCTAAGGAGGAAGCCCTTTCCGCCATGAAGAATCTAGTACTTTGTCTTCATGTCGTTCTTGTCCATCTTTTCCCTATGCTTGTGCAGGTATGGGGCCAGGTTGAGTCCTTGCTGTGGAACACCTATGATGGTCGAGACCAAGTCCACCGTTACCTCATATGGCTTGTCCAGCGAGAGGTAACCTCCATGGAAGCATACCAGCAATTGCTTGACATACATGCCTACTGGGGAAAAGTGGCTGAAATGTGGCATAAGGATCAAGTTTAAGATACTTGAATACTCCAATCCGCATGCATACTCCATTGCAGAAACAATATCTGCATTCGGTGGTTCATCGGGATCTGCAGTCATGAATTGATCTCTGGAAAGCTCTTGTTTCCTAGTGTCGTAGTCTTGAAACATCAATTCCTGGATTTTTCGGAGTGATGGGATTCTACGGTGGTGTGACACCCTCTAGAATGGTGGGATCTTCTAAAATTTATGGTATTTCCACTAGCACTCTTATAGATCCTAGATTCCTTGGTGACACATACGGAGGCAGCAAGTTCTTTTCTTCATCAGTCATCTCTACTTCTGGTGGTGATGGTGGTGGAAAAATTCGTTCATCTCTGCAATCCTTGGGTATCTTCGCTATGGGGATAGAGGAAGTGGGGAGGTCTCCACTCGATGGGGCTATAGCTGTAAAAATTTGGTCTCTAGTTGGTTGTACTGGTGGCCTAGTTGCAGGAGCCTATGTCAGCTGGGCTCTTGTTTTTGGCAGACGTGGTGGCCTCTGCGGTGGTTTATACAGTGCCTTAGGATTAACTTGGCTTTTCTTCATATTTTTGGTGGGCCGACTGGGCTCAAGGAAGTAAGGTACCTCTACTATTGGGAAAGGTAAATCTGGTGAAACAGCGGAGTCCTCGCTATCACTAGATAGCTCAATAATCATGGGTGTTGGCTCTGAGGGGGGGTTTTGGTTCACTCAATGGGCTTGGATCATTAGTTTCTTTATGGGGTAAGGGAATTGAAAGGTTACAATGACAAAGGTAACTACTTTTTATAGGTGAACAGTCTCCCCAGCTATGGCTGGCCACAATGATGGACCATCTGACGGGGCACATGGGATCGTCCTTCATCTCCTTTACTCACACACTTAGGTTCCATTATGTGCTTGTTAGGGTAGTTAAGGGTAATAGGATGGATGGGACCAAACATCTCATCTCCATTCTCCTTGGACTTTCCAACTTAATTCTACTGAAATTTTACTAGCACGAAATATTTTTGGAATTCTCATGGATTTAACGTGTCGTCAGTGTCTTCTATTTGTCTTCCACTTCTCGTTAGTTTTCTCTTAGCTGGTTCGTTGGTGGTATTACAGCGACCCCCCCCCCCCCATTTTTTTTTCTAATGTGCACCATGACCTTATAGGACCGTGATGTAGTCATCATGGTATGGTTTCAATCGACTGTTATTGATCATACCTGCAACCAATGTTCCATCCATATTATGTATTTTTACTTCCCCTACTTTAGTAATGTGCGCAACAACATATGGGCCTAGATAGTGCGTTTTGATCTTACCTGGGTACTTGAGAAACTTACTGTCATGCATCAGAACAAGTCCGTGAACCTTGAACTACTTTTTTCTGATGTGGTGGTCATGCCATGCATTCTTTCATTGTTTTTCCACATTTTGATGGAAGCCCAAAATGAAGCATTCTTCCTCCAATTGAATCAGCTGCACAAGTATTTCTTCTACAGCATCTGTATCTGTAATCTTTGTTAGCTCATCAATTCGTGGGCTCGACATAATGTACTCCATGGGAACAATCGCTTCTTGTCCTAGACTAAATGCAAAGGAGTGTATCCAGTTAGTCATTTTCATGTTATTCTATAAGCCCATAATACTACTGATACTTTCTGGTCTGAGTCATCTCTGCGCACATTATAGACCTTGGTCAAAGAATTCTCCAGTATCTTGTTGAAGGCCTCAACAATTCCATTTGTTTGAGTGTCATAGGGTGTTGTCTTCTTGTGCTGGATTTGGAATCCTGCAGTCATTTCAACAATTATCTTATTTACAAAATGCATACCTTGGTCGCTAATAAGGATCTTCGAGCAACCAAACCTTGTGACTACGTTTTCAAACTGAAACTTTGTCGCAGTTGTGGCAGTGCAATATTTCGCAGGTGTCACTTTTTCCCATCTTGCCAAGCAATTTATAGGAGTTATAATATAGTGCACACTAGTCCATTTCCCTAGCAGACTAATAGGGCCAACAAAATCCACTGCCCATTTATCAAAGGCCTGCAGTGTAATTTGTGGTGCAAGTGGCATTTCATCACGTCGTGATGGTTTCCCTATTCTTTGACACTTATCACAATCACAATAGTATTTCCTTGTATCCATATGTACAGTTTATTACCAGAGTCCAACTTGCAAAATATTGTGAACGGTTTCCTTCCCAGCGTAGTGTTCTCCAGAAACACCTGCATTCACTTCATCCATTACCCATTTCCTTTCATGATCAAAGATGCATCTGCGCAGTATTTCATCTTGTCTAAACTTATATAGTTGTCTCATAATCAACATGTAGTTTGAGGGCTTGACAACTATTTTTTTCTTCTTCCATGTCGAATAACCTTCAGGTGCATAACATGTATTCAATAAGTGTATAATAGGATCAAATTATTTATTGACAACATCAATAGCAAACAGCTACGCATTTGGTAGATTATCCTCTAGGCTGGTGGGTTCCTCCCCACTTTCAATGTGTGACAAGTGGTCAGGATCAACATTCAGTCGGCCTGGCTTCACAATGACTTCAATGTCAAATTCTTGAAATAGGAGGATCAATCGACAGATCTTCCCCCCAACAATGGCTTATTGACCAGCTACTTCAGCGTAGAATGATCAGTGAAAATTTTGAAGTGTCCACCAAATAGATAATGTCTAATCTTTTGGAGCACATAGACCATTGCAAGACCTTCTCTTTCAATTCTGGTGTAGTTTTTCTCTGCCACCTGATTGGCACAGTAGCCATTTTGTTCTTCATCTTATCCAAACTCTCCTAATAGGCTTCATTCCACTCGAATTTGGAATCCTTCTTCAGCAACTTCTCCATTGGGGTGGTTATCTCTACATATCCTCTGATAAATTTATGATAATATCAAGTATGTCCCAGTGTGGATTCAAGTTGTGTGACTGATGTGGGCAAAGGCAAGTCCAGAATAATTGCCACCTTTGCGAGATCAACCAGGATCCCGTCGTGGCATACCACATGGCCCAACAGTACACCAAATGGTGCACAAAATATACATATTCTCAAATTCAGTGCAATTTGATACTGGTGACACCTTTCCAGCATGATGCGCAGATTCACAATATGGTCTCTTACCAGACCAAAGACCATCCAAACATCAAAATATACTTCAAGAAACTTATGAATCAAATCTTTAAAAGCAGAAACTACTATTCTAGAAAAAATAGCAGGGGCATTTTTAAGGCCAAAGGGCATTACCATGTATTGGTAGCACCCCCATTTTGTTACAAAGGTTTTTTTGTGGCGGTCCTCTTATGCAATTCTGATTTGATGGTAGCCCTAGAATCTATCTGTCAATGAGTACATTTCTTGTCCGTCGATGCTTTCCAAGACTTCATTTGTGAATGGTGTTGGGAATGGATCATGTAAGAAGGCATCGTTTAGCTTCCTAAGGTCGACATAGATCCCGACCTCCCCTGTTGCCTTTTTTTCTTGGATCACTATAGGGATTATCCACTCTGACTCTTCAACAGGTTCAATAATTCATGCTTCCAGCATGCGATCCAGTTCTTCTTTCATTTTTTCTTTATAGCACGGATTTAGTCTATATGGGCATTGTTTTACCGGCTTTGCATCGAATTTGAGTGGAATTTTAATTTCTCCCAAATATCCTACTATCCCATTCATTTCCCTGAAGTTCATTGCGAATAGGCCTTTGAAACCATGTAATAGATCAGTGATTTTGGCTACTATCTCTTCATCCTAATAGTCTCCAATGTTAGAAAATTTCGGATTGTCCTCTGACCCAATGTTAAATTTCTTCATCTTTAGCGACTTGATGAACTACTCACTGAAAATGTCACTTCCTTCTATTGCACACAATCCTTCCAACTCTAGGATATTAATGTTCGTCGCATCATCCTCTAGGCCTCTGGAATGGTTATTGAAGGTCATACATTGTTGAATTGTCTCACAGCACGGGTTTGAATGTGCAATACAAGGTTCAGAATATGCAACCTCCAGTGGGATCTCAACGAATATATTCTCCTTAATAGTCTTCAGTGCAATATCAACTATTGGTTGCTCATCTGTGAACTCCAATGTGTATGTGAAATTCTGTGCAACCTTTTCCCATTCCCTTATTTCCTGGCACATCTCCATGGATGCGTACCAGCCTATGGGTTCCATTTCAAGAGTATGGATGAAGTGGTGAACCCACTCCTGATGTGGGTAGTTAGAGAATGCTGCGGAACACTGATCCAAGTGTTAAATGGGGTTTGATAATCCTGTATACCTTTGTTTCACAGTTGTGACCTCGTCTATGAACCTTACTTCCACTAGCTATCTACACTGTGGCCATTCAATTATTGAACTTTTGTGCATACCCCACCATCATGTGGGAGTGGATTTTAGTGAAACTTCTAACTCAGATAGTCGCAGTGGTTCCTTTACTAGATCCTCAAACTTTGTCAAGAATGTTTTCAAGTTAGGCAGTCCTTCATATCTAGTCAATGGCTGCAACTGAGTTCCTACTCATCATACAAACTTAGTTATCCTGGCACATCTCCTCATAGAGACTTCATGTAATCAGTTCTTCTAGTTCTCAAGTGGCTCCCTTGAGTCTGATGTACATGAAATCGCACACCTCCACCTCAGGTTACCATCTGCAGTAGGATTAATCTAATCTTCCTTAAGAGAAGTGACATTATAGATGTTTTCAAGGTGATCACCTTTCCCTTCATTGAACACAGGTTCAATATACCTCTGTCCTTCCAATGGATCATGGGGTGCAACTACCCTCATCTCATCATCTTCAAATGATAGGATCCTTCTTTTGAAGTTTATGATAGTTTGGTTTTCCATTGCCCAAACAATCCCTAGCAGCGCACGATATGGGTTAGTATCATCTACTATATTTATGACCTCGAAGTCTGAAAAAGTGTGCAATCCTCCAATATCCACTTAGACTTGACTCAACCTACCAACGAGAAGGACCTTTGCTTGATTAGCAAGCCTCAATTGAATTGGGGACCATTCCAGGGGTGGCTTTCCCATTATTTCGCACGTTTGGTGCATTAAAATGTTAATATCGGATCCTAGGTCGAGGATGATATAGTCCATCTCATAATAACCAATTTCTACGGAAATCCTGAGTTCATGTCCTATATTAATATTTGTCTTGACACTGTTAACCTTATTTGTTAGCGGGTTTTCCTGTGAAATCGTTTGAATAAGTGCTTCCAAATGCAAGTGCATCCTTATCTTGGATTAGCACCAAACAACTTGATAGGAATGGTTTGAGTCTACTAACCTTATTTGCACTCTTTCTTACAGTCTATTGTTTGAATATATTTTGGAATCTCTTAGACATATATTTTACTTGGCCTAAGGTAGATGGCTGTTCTTTTCTTATGAAATCTAGGCATACATCCATGAATATACGCTTCTGCTCTTGAATATAAAGTGTTTCTTTCTTTTGTGCGGGAGGTCGGACCTGCGGTTGTGCTTGTCTCACAGGTTTCGTATGTGTAGCTTGGTCTGCACCCATCACAACACCTCCCCTTGTTACAACTTCTACATTTGGTTCTCGTGGTTCTCCGACTATCATCTATATGTTGGAATTAGCATTCAAGTTTGGAGCATTCGGCATAGGATTTGGTGTTGGGTTAGGCTCTCCAACCATATGGGCCTTCCATCAAGCGATAAGTTGTGGACATTTCTCCACATTGTGCTCTTGTTTTCAATATGAGTAAGTATTTGTAGGTTCAGGGCAGTCTCTAGCATAGTGGTTCTGAACTTTACAATTATAGCACAGCACTGCCCCTCTTACTTAGCCAAATCCTCCTCCTCCTTGGCCCCTCTAATTGCCACCCCCCCAAAAACTGAGGTTGAGGTTGTTACTAAAGGTATATCGGTTGGGTGTACTATTGTTGGTATGGGTTATATGGGCCTGTATTCTGAAATTGTGGTTCCATCTGAAGCTACTGCAAAGGATGAAACTGATGGACAACCTGGAACTAAGGTGCATCCTAGAACTAAGGTGCAGCCTAGAACTGAGGCGCAGCCTATTCAATCTTGATTTTCTCCTTAGTATTCATTATATATGCATCTACCATTTTCTCTCTCATGAGTTGGTAGGTCCTACCATCTTTTTCACCATGGCCTACAGATTTACAAAATTTACAATACAGACTAGCTCGGGTACATACTATTTTCTGTAGGAACATGCAATCTACGTCACGGTGTCCTCTTATCTGGCATATGTTGCACTAGGGAATCCCCTAGGTACTCAATGGGTTTGTCACATTGGACAAGATGTAGTTCATGTAGGCTGGGCAGTCATCTTTGGTATGTCCATTGGTCCGGCATCGTGTACACCAGAGGTCTTCCTACACCACCTTTCCTCTTTTTATGTCTTGGAGTTGAATAGTCAGATTAGCGAATTGCGACTAAATATGTATCATTCCATCAGCACCATATCCAATAGGTGAAGCCTCTAGCTTCATCACCAATTCTAGTGCCTCCGTTTGCGTTGCAATATTTTGTTGCATGAGTGGTCCTCTAATGTGTGGCAGTAGTGCAACAATAAACCACTCTTTATGCTGCACATCTGCCAAATGGAATCTTACTTTTTCCATCAACATTTTGAGCCGCTGGTCAAAGTCCCATAATATTTCACCCAAAGCCTGCTTAATCTCCTTGATCTCGGTAATATATTGGGACTTAGATTGTGGCTTTCTGAATTCTGAAATCATTGTGCATTGAATCTCCTCAAGAGTCTTCTACGGTGTTCCAATTGGTACAACACAAAACTTCATGAACCAATCCAGCGTGTGACCCATCAAGGTCATGATCATCTAAGCCTTCTTTATATTTGTATTATGGACTAAACGTACCATCCAAACAGCTTCACAGAGGAACTAATGTTGCTTTGGGTCTTCCGTTCCATTCCCATTAAAGGTGGGTAACCTAACATTTGTTCCCTCCATTAGGGTAGCGCTAGGGTTGTTCACTAGACTCCCTAAATTTATTGGATTCACTAGGATCGTCGATGGGGTTCCTTGCGCACTAGTCCCAACACTAGGGCTACTAGTGTTCACAAGTGGTTTAGGTGAGTAAATTCTAGGACTCACTTTAGGGGATCTCTCTAGAAATTCATAGTCATGTCCTGTCCTCGGTGACTCTGTAGAGTCTCTCGATTCTACTCTCTCAGAAATCATACTATACTCCTCCTCTTCATCATAGGATCCTTCATCTAGGTATGACCCACATCCATATTCACCCTCCCTGGGCAGGCTATAATCCCTCCTGCATCCTACTACCTTTCTCCTCTTTCCTGACCGGATCCTCCTTCTGTTAGCTGGGATATTTCACCTCCAGCGGATAGCAAGGTGTTCCACTGGTCTGAATGGTTCAAATCTAGAAAAAATAGAGGACAGAGGTTGAAGACTCTCCCTAGAAGCTGTAGATATCTAGAATACAAGGCTTATGATAGTTCACCTATGTACCTGCAAAAAATATCAACATGAAATGAATGATAGCAACCAGAATATGATCTACTAATCTATGCTAGTAAGTAAGGAATCTAGCAACATATATATGTGAAATCACAAGAACAACATCATACGTGGGACAGAAATCAACTTGCATTAGAAATATGAAAAAGTTTACAACCAAGCCTTAGTGTTGCCATGCATCTCCATGAAACTAGCTCTTCATCCCCAAAATCTCTGACTATAGCTTTCTATGCTCTCTCTAAATGATCTTGGGCCAAGGATCAATCCAACCGCATAACAATACCTTCAATGTTCTCTCCTCAACCATGGCTATGAGCTCATATTTATAGGGCTTTAACGGATAGAGATGGTTGAGAAATTAGTGGGTGAGGTGGCCTCTAAGATCCTAGGATGAGCGATCTTGAGCTCAACCAACCCACAACAGTAGAGATAAGGCAGTACACGAGGCTTATCATATAGAAGCCTCGAGAAACTTATATTTTTTTCTTTTTACCCAGGGTACCCTGCTTCTCCTTCTATGACAGAGCGGTTCTAGTAATAACCGCCTATGGACCAAGGGCATTGGGCGGTGACACTGGTTGTGGAAAACCACTGAAAGGCGGTGCAAGCAGGGGTACCGCTCCTAGATAAAGGGGCATGCGCGGTGCTGGGAATTTGTATGATAGATTGATGAAAACCCATTTAGTTTCCACTCCAGAAGCTGGGATTCAGGGCAAGTAGGTATGTCAAATGTCTTATCACATGATGGTGACAGGATTTTGGTATAATAGGATGCGCCCCAAAGCATGAGTCTTAGAGTGATATGATAAATGAAAGCTTTGAGAACAAGTCGTTGCCAGGATATGAAAACATTAGCTCGATCGGAGTATGCAATCAAGTAGGCATCTGTAGTACATCAGTATGTTGACTCATAGACACAAGTAACCAAACTCATAGCTGCAGACCAATACAAGGAAGATCCATGAGTGGAATAAACAAGCATGGCTACTAGAATACAACATAGATCCAGGTGATAGAGGACTCAAACTTGGAGATAGATACCAGACATACAATGTAGATCGATGTCATATAGATGCAAATTTGATCATAGCCATGACCATACAAATGTGGATCCATGCTAGATATACAAAAATCCATCGCAACCTGGGAAAAAAGAAATGAGCGCTTTTAAACAAATGCCCAGGGTCTTTGTCTCGTCTTCCACAAAGTACGATTCTATCCATGTGATTACAATGATCTGAAGTCGAACATGGTAGAAACCACTTGATTATCAGCCAATGATGTGAACCGTTAACAAGTGCAAGGGAGATCACCATTAATGTCAATGATTCCCAAGGTACCCTAGTACAATCTACTGATTGCAAATAGATGTCCTGATGTCGAACACCCAGTCGATTCTATCAATCAAAGGTCAATGACATGAACCTATGTTGAGAGCGAGAGAATCTATCATTAAGGCATACAAATCTCAAGGTACTAAATATTGTTTCTAATACTATTTCCCGGATGATGACCTGATGTCGACGGGAATAGTCTCATCGAAGGAGGGCCATGATCAGTCCCACATTGACGACACGAAAGTCAAAACATAGTTCTGGAATGATTTGAATGTAGTAACCATATGACTGACTCAAATATATTGACACAAAGACTGTGTAGACTGCAGAGGTAATACTTCTTCAAATCCCCTTTGAACATCGGGTGGGATGACAAAAAGACTTGGCAGCATGCCTAGACAGGACAGATACACAATGTGACAGTGGACAATGCATTCTTTTGAAATACTCAAAGGATTGACATGACTCATGAAAGTGGATCGTCATGGAGATCAGCTGAATACCTAATCGACTGACGTGATTGTGCAGACAAGTGCCATGTTCAAAGGTAACGATAAACAACTGTCATTATTTGCAAGATGATTCCCTTCCCATTTCCCCCATCATGATTGATGAGTGCCTCTTTTCAGTTTTACGAGTTCAAAGAAGGTAATAAACACTCGATATAGCTCATTGGAAGACAAGTCCAAACTCATATGTTTTACAAACCTGAGAGAGGAGGGGTTCGATCCCAAAACTGGTCTTTCAATGTTTAATTTTAACGAGTCCACTGAAAGAAAACTCGGTATCATTCATGTTTAGAGAGTTTGAACGAATATGGAAGTAGACTCCATGGGGGTCCTTTTTCATATGATTTAGTCTCTAAGGCCCGAAAAAGTGTAAAATCATACCTTAGAGAACTCTTCTAGTCATGATTGGATGGAGAGATCCTTTTTTGTAAATAGTACGATCCGAACTGAAAAAGAGATAACCTATCGTCAGACGGAGAACGCTTCAAATAATTTAATGAGCGTGAAGAAGACAAGATCGCTCGACAATATTTTCATATTTAGGGAGTCTAAAAATATTTTAAAGAGAACTCCATTAACCTTTTTCATGTTTGAATCCAGAGCACGAAAAAGTAATAAACTAAGCTCAAACCACTTTTCATGTTTTAACCAGACCACGAAAAATGAAAAGTAAGCTCAAAGATTGGTTTCATTTTTACGCAAGATTGAAACCAATGGGTAAACTATGCTTGGAAAATCCCATTAACATGATATATAGAGGTTGGAATCTTGGCCCCAACATTATTTCTAGTGAAGCCTACCCCTAGCATGGTTGTTAGTGTCTCAACATGCCCCCAAGCTTCATTTCATGGGACGATTCTTCTTCCATGCCCAACCTAAAAACCTGATTACTAATGTGGAAATGTTCACCAGGGGGGTAGGAAGAACAAGAATCGGGCAGGTGAAAAGAAGGTTCAAGTTCTAACACTAAAGTGAAGACTCGACACAAGGGAAGGGGATCTGTTTCATTTTTAGACAAGCTTGAAATAGAAGGTAACTCTGCTTGGAACATGGTTTCATTTTTATGCAAGCTTGAAACCAAAAGCATAAACTATGCTTAAGGACATCCATTTCATGATCTTGACATAGAATGGGAACATTGCTCAAGAATGACTGACATGATGGTCAGAACCTGACATGATGGTTAGGTGTTGTTTCATTTTTTAACGAGCTTGACACAGAATGGGAACTTTGCTCAAGACATGGTTTCATTTTTATGCAAGCTTGAAACCAAAAGCATAAACTATGCTTAAGGAGTGGTTTTATTTTTTAATGAGCTGGAAACCAAAAGTAAACTATGGTCTAGACATGGTTTCATTTTGATGCAAACTTGAAACCAAAAGGGTAAACTATGCTTAAGGAGTGGTTTTATTTTTTAACGAGCTTGAAACCACAGGGTAAACTATGTTTTAGACATGGTTTAATTTTTATGCAAGCTTGAAACCAAAAGTGTAAACTATGCTTAAGGAGTGGTTTTATTTTTTAACAAACTTGAAACCAAAAGCGTAAACTATGATCTAGACATGGTTTCATTTTTATGCAAGCTTGAAACCAAAAGCGTAAACTATGCTTAAGGAGTGGTTTTATTTTTTAACGAGATTGAAACCAAAAGTAAACTATGCTTGTGAACCTGCTCCTATCCAACATGATATCCATAGGTTGGTAGGTTTCCCCATTTCATAAAATCTAGAAACTTAACTCCAGTATGAAGTCCAGAGGCTGGAGCCATGCCCCCCATTTTACCTATGATGGGAAGAAGCTAACTAGAAGAACGGGAAGGAACTAGAAGAATATGCGGCGCATTCAAGGCAGTCTGATTACCAAGAGTAATGTGCTGGTTAGGTGTAACAAAAGAAAACTGATAAATGGTCACAATATTCCCATCATCAGGAAAATGCATAACTCTAAAGAGTGTGGACACAACAGCCTCCATGGCATAAACATAATCACGTCCAAGGAGCAGATTGAAATATAAAGGAACTTGGACCACTATAACATCAATACAGACAGTTTTCCCTCCTAATGTAATAGGAAAATGAGGAAGGATCCGTAAAGGTGTAGTAGGCCTCCGATTAAAGCTAGTATCTAATCAGTGGCTAGCACAAGCAGAGGAGAACCTAAATCTTGCCAAGAAGTTGAGGATAGAATACTAATAGAAGCCCCTTCATCAACAATAGTGTGAAGTATCCGCCTAGCAGTAAAGGAACACTCGAATGAAGAAGAGACTCTGTTAGGTTACTCCAGTCAAAGGAAATAACCTTAGTACTAGGAGAGTGTTCTCTCGAAATAGACAAAATTTCCTCTTGTCGAGAACAATTAGAACAAAGCATAAAAACTTCGGCAGGTTTTGGTTCATTCTCTACTAGAAGAGAAGAACAAGACGAAGATTTGATCAAAGAGACTACTTTAGTCTTAAAAATCTCTGATGAAAGAGTGGGATCGGATGGAAATGACACCGAATCGACCACTTTAACTTGACACTCCAAAGGAAGAGTGGGATCAACCATAGATAAATCTGAATCGACCACTTGGTCAACCAGTGGGGGATCGAGGGATAATTTACTATCACTTGTTGGAATCACCTATTAATGATCAGTAATATTTTCCAACCAATGCGAAGCTTCATCCATGCTTGGAAAAAGAAAAGTATGATTCATATCCTTGCATATCAAACAAGGATACAAGACTTTACCCTTACAAGCTTTTACCAATGGGTCACTTGTTGAGGGAGTATCGTCAACATGATGATCAAAGGTTGATGACGTAGACGGTCTGGACCTCTTAGACCACTCTTCTTGTACACGGGAGAGACTGGGACACTCCTTAAGAAGGTGGTCCCCCTTGCAAAGCTTACAAGGGAACTTGGGTTTTTTGAGTGTTCTCTTAGAATGAGCACCATTAAGAGCAGATGGTTGCTGCTTTTTCTCTTTCCTATCCTTCTTCTTCTTATCCACCTGACTACTAACTATAGAGATTTGGTCAAGCGAATAAGAATAAATGGGTGGAACAACAATCGATGAAGAAGGAGAGGAATTAGGTTGAGGTCAATCCTCTCCTAGAGGAGAGGTGACATTTGAGACATTAGGTGTAACAGGAATTACTAGATTAAAAAGCCAGACTGGTAATCCTATAGTCAATCCAAGAAGATTTAGAGTGGCAATAAAAGGAGGACCAATAACTTCACTTAGAGGAAATACAAAAGGTACACCTTGGAAAGGGACCCCTTGAGTGGTAGTCCCAGATGAGGATGTCATCTCTAAACTCTATAATAATCCCCTAACTACCACGCACAAGCAAGTACTACTCAAACTAAAAGAAACAAGAAAACATGTGAAAAGAGTGGATAAGAGTCAGGAATCTCATAGGACAGGCCGAAAGGATAACTCAGATGGTTTGAGGATTCGTAAAAAGGTCTCCAAATATACATAAGGTACGAGGGAGCTCAAATCGGTAGTAGTGTTGTCTAATGCATAACCGTACACAAGGTGCCTTCCGATATACAAATGAGTACGTGAAGTACCTTTGTATATACCTCAAGGGTAAAGGATGTTTGATATACCAATGGTACGTGGAAGAACCGCGCGAGTCCCAGGATGTAATGTGGACAAGTAACTAGAGTTCTTACGCTTAACGACATCCGAACACATCTCTAACTTATCACTCAAATTGCTAAAAGTTTTAACCTAGTAGTACCGTTAATTTTATCTTGTGCATTTAGGTGGAACCATGGAGTGAAAACTTGAATTTAAAGAAGATGCATACTGATATAGATGATAGTGCAAGTTTTCCTCTTCAATGAAATTCTACCTAACAGAGGGAGAGAGATTTACTTTTGTTCCAAAAATGCACACCCAAATGCAAATGCAATTCTATCTTTTCAAACGAAAAGTGAAATATCAATGCACCCCAAACAACCTTCAAACAAAATAAGGAAGAGATCTAGAGAACATATAACATAAATCAAAATGTTTCCTATCTTTTCATGTTTGAAAAAGACGCATAAAAACTCAATGGAAAGATGATTTCACTAACGTTTCCAAACAAATCTAACTCTAATGCATGCAAAGCTGAAAATAGATATTTCTTCTCAATGAAAGTAATATCTAGAATTTCAAACCATCATGCTCAAAATAAGAAGAAAATCGATTAACATGCTTGCGAATAAAGCAAAGGAGAGAGAAAAGTAAAAATTCTCTTTGAAATAGGAAAGGAAACGAAGAAACAATATTTCCTACCAAGCACTGAAAGAATCAGCATGCAAAAAGAAAACAAGAATCACCCAAGAAAAGAAAGACTCAAAACAACATGGATCACTCATGTATTCTAAGTCGAAAACAAACCAAAGCCTACTCAAGAAAATGAAATGTATATTTCCAATTCCAATGAATAATATCTACATAAAAGAGCAAGAGGTTTCAAGAAAAGAAAATAATATAAAATCTAATGCAAGAAACACAAACTCTCTTTGAATGTAGAAATAATACAACAATCAAAGAAACTACATAATACACAATTAATGGCCCCTCTCGGCCGTGAGGGAGCATTTTTTTTTTCAAAACTACACTTCATTTTCATCAAAAAGTAAGCTAAAAACACACAGAAAAACAAAATACAAGGTTTGGAACAGGGCCTACCTGGCACCGCGCAGATGAAGCTATTGACAGGCGGTTTCGAGGCAGAATCGCTCCTTGCTCATTGGATTCAGGCGGTGGCACTGCATGCTGCTAACTAGACTCAGGCAGTGGCACCACTCCTTGCGAACAGAACATGTGTGGCTCCCTATAAAAATCCAAAACAACAGGAGAATAAGAAATCAAGTCAGAAAAAGACTACATCAAGGCAAATATTGTCGAATTGACTATGGAAACAGAGCATAAAAGACCGAAATGACTCAGATCTAAACAAATATGGAAATTTCAAACCCAAATAATGTAAGTTAGAAAGCAGATCTGACTGAAAAGAGTTGAAGAAAATAGAGCCTGGATTCAGACAAGAGTTGCAAACTGAGGAAGATCAAAATGACTGATACACAACTTCATTCCCCAATAGAGTCACCAGATTTGTTAGCTGGAATATTTCACCTCCTACGGACAGCAAGGTGTTCCACTGGTCTGAATGGTTCAGATCCAGAACAAATAGAGGACAGAGGTTGAATACTCTCCCTAGATGTTGTAGATATCTGGAATACAAGGCTTTGACAGTTCACCTGTGTACCTACAAAAAAGCTCAACACGAAATGAATTAAAGCAACTAGAATATGATCTACTAATCTATGCTAGTGACTAAGGAATCTAGCAAGATATATATGCGAAATCACAACAACAATATCATACGTGGGATAGAAATCAACTTGCATTAGAAATATGAAGAAGTTTACAACCAAGCCTTAGTGTTGACATGCATCTCCATGAAACCAACTCTTCATCCCCAAAAGCTTCGACTCTAGCTCTCTATGTTCTCTCCAAATGATCTTGGGCCAAGGATCAATCCAATAGCATAACAATACCTTCAATGTTCTCTCCTCAACCATGGCTATGAGATCATATTTATAGGGATTTAATGGATAGAGATGGTTGAGAAATTAGTGGGTGAGGTGGCCTCTAAGATCCGAGGATGAGGGATCTTGAGCTCAACAAACCCACAATAGTAGGAATATGGAAGTACATGAGGCTTATCATCTAGAAGCCTTCAGAAACTTCTCTTTTTCCCTTTTTACCCAGGGTATTGTGATTCTCCTTCTATGATAGAGTGGTTCTGGTAATAACCGCCTATGGACCAAGGGAAATGGGTGGTGGCACCGCTTGTGGACAACCGATGAAAGGTGGTGCGAGCAAGGGTACCGCTTCTAGATAAAGGGGCATGTGCGGTGTTGGGAATTTGTATGACAGAATGATGAAAATCCATTTAGTTTCCACTCCAGAAGCTAGGATTCAGGGCAAGTAGGTATGTCAAATGTCTTATCACATGATGGTCATAGGATTTTGGTGTAACACCTTCCGCTTCTTAAGAATCCAGTGTCCAACTCATATTCTGAGCTTCCTTGGAACATTTCTTCTTACTACCTTCCATATTACTCCTATATCTTACACAACATATCCCCCTCATGGACTACACATCTCAATCGCTGATTTGTAACATACCCTTTTCATAAAGGAGTATTTTAATCCATAGGTTTATAGAAATAAGGTACCTTCCCCAAGGTCCTTGGAAAAAATGTCTCTTTGCCTTGCTATAGGAGGTATACGAGGTTGTCGCTTCAATAGAGAACTCTGTATCATACCCTTTTAATATGCTATCAATATAAGAATCAACAGCTTTGGAAATAGGGTTACTTACTTGTGCTACTTCTTGTGTCAATTGGTCGGTTCATTCAATCACTCCTCTTCCCTTAAATTCATCCTACTGGGCTACTAACTCTGATAGCCATTCTTGCAATATAATGGGAAACAACGTGAAAAAAATTTCATGGATGTCCGAATACAGATATCGGTGCAACCATTTTCCAAGGCTCAACCATGAACCCTCACTTTCCTTCTCCATGAATATCAATGTCTTTGAATCCTTCCACTCCTTGACTTCACTCTTAGTCAGTTTCCACAACATTTCCCTTGATTTGATCAATAGGGTCCCGACAACAGAACCATTTCTTTGATACTTTTCCTAACTCATGTGACCCAGGTTCTACGTAGCCCATCAACCTAACAAACACACGAGATACCGGCCCAACAGAGCAAGCCCTGTCGAAAACACTTACGAAGTAGGCGCAGTCTCACTTGAGATATCTCTTCAATGGGTAACCGCCGAAACCATGTTTTCGCGATTGTCAACGGATTATAGTTCCTTGACGCGCCGCCAAGGAGCTCGACCAAGTCGCGAGGATGGACTCATTCCCACCGAACTATAGCGCCCACTGAGCATATATTTTACTAACTACTAATGGAACGATAGAGAATCAGCCTTAGTCCCTTAAACGTGACGGAATGTAAAAACAAGCTATCATACAAGCGCAGTATACAGGGGTGCAACAGCGCTTGCACCATACACGGGTTTTCATAGAAGTGGAATTTTTTAGTGAGCCTACCATAGGATTTCTCTCCTCCCAAAAATAAAAATTTAGATACCGAGGTCAAGATTTTTGGTTGGGTAAAACTACAGGAAAGTCAAACCCTAGTTTGACCCCTGGCCTGAAAAACCATAAAATACTAAAACGGGTAGCTTTGGTACATTCGTTATATCTCGGGATTGAAGAAGTAACATGGGTCAAAATTTTCACAGGACGAATATGACATCTTGATGTACAATGTGTACAATTTTCAGCCTCAAAACCACTATATCTAGGGAGATATGATTCTCCAAATCATGGTTCCAGCCTCTTCTAGGATTCATCCCTAAACAGGACACCTCGGGAGAATGGCTCTATCTCAGGCTACGAAGGTCCAGATGAAATTTCACAAAATTTTATAGATAGGGCATGGATTGTAATTTTTGTGGTAAAATTTTCAGACCTTGATGATGAAACAGTGACATGTGGAATTCCGTACAACTTTGCAATGTTGAATAGTACTCAAAACAAGACACCTTGGAAAAACGCTCATAAGTCCCAATTGGAGAAAAAAATTATGGCAAATTTTTTGTTGTTGCAAATAGGACATACGAGGTTACTTCAGTATGAAATTTCAGACAGAGAGTAGTACTTTCAGAGATACCACAGAAACAATATCAGGAATTTCTGTAGAATAAATTGGAAAACTAAGGATTCCTGTTCCAGGATATTCCCTCCACTATTTTCAGAAAAGGAGTACATTGGACAGCTCGCCTTGAGGAGGTGAATCTTTCTATCGAATCAGGTCAGAGATATTCCAATCTTTGAAAATTAGGGTTTTTCTGACAAACCCTAGATTAGCTAGATCTGGAACTAGGATGGAAACCTCAAATCGGAAAGATCTAATCTTTTGCTATTTACATTTGAGGTTCTCATCACACCATATTGATGAAGCTGAAAAATTCCAAGAATGGAAATATATGATCTCACTAGTTCTTGACGAAAAAGAATTGAAAACCTACATAAGTGGAGAGGTTCCAGTTCCATAGGGAGATAAGGCTAAATCCTTACACAAGAAGAACTTTGTCAAGACCAAGAAGATCATTGTTTATTAAATCAAGGATCACCTTATACCACAAGTGTCTTCAGTAAAGACACCTAAAGAGATGTTTGATTCCTTTACCAAGGTATTTTGAAGAAAATAATATAAATTAGAAGAAGTATAGGAACTCTGTGATCGTTGAAGAAATTGACTTGGATTAGTATTTCAGTAAGAAAGGTCTAGGAGCCAGAGGGAGATGAGGTGAAGGATAGATCCAAGAGAATCATTGCAGATTCTATTAAAGATCATCTCATCCCTCATGTGTCATCCCTGAAGACACCAAATGGAACTGTTCGATGCTATGCTGAAGCAGTAGAAGAAGAATAAGATACTATTATAACCACCTTGAATGGCCTCCCAGGATCATGGGATTCATTCATTCGAGGAATGTGTGCCAGAAGGAAATGATTACTTTCAAGCAAACTTTGGGAAGAGTTTACACAAGGAGAGTCTCATCTCATAATAAGAGAAAGAGAAGATGGGAGCAACTATAGATCAAGCTCTCACAATCCAAAGAATATCCCTCAAGCGATGAGGAATAAGGAGGACTCAACTCTTGAAGAGCCTCTTATCCATATTAGCATTTGGATAAGAAACGATGTTGTTATCAATGAATAATATGATGAAGCTGAAGGCTCAGGAAGGAGTCTACCCATGAAACAAATAAAGATAATTATTCAATTGTCATTTGATGATATTGTTTTGCTATGCATTTGTTTATATTCAGTTGATGTTTTATGCATGATAGAATGTTTACATTAATGACAGTATACTACTAATATGCATGTGATGGGTAAGTAGCTCATACAACTCTCCATTTCTACTTATCTAGATTAAAACCTCTTTGCTTATATATTGGATTAGTGGACAATCTCAATGATGTCTTGGTAGAGATGGAAAGCATCTAGAAAGTTTCTATGAGATATGGATGAATGTTGTATTGGCTAAAATAGTTGCATGATCTTATCTTTATGCATAAGAATTTTCCATTATGAATATGCTTTATGAAATGTTTCTAACCATACAACTAATCCATTTGACTTGTAGGAAAGATCACATACAATCACCTACAAGAAAATAAGGATGAGACTTGTTATGAAGTACAAGTGACAACAGGTCAAGTAATAATCCAAGATAAAGAAGAATATGGTGATAATTTCAAAGAATTCAAGAGGTCTCAGACACAGTGTAGTTATGTGACACTGTTGAGCGACATCATTGATGGAGAACCTTCTAGCTATGAGGAAGTAGCCAAGAAGAAAGGGAAGGAAAGTACCGGTTTGAGAAGAATGATGCAGTATTGAGACTTGAAGGGAATTTCATAATGTCTTCCATATGTATCTACAAGATCCAACATGCAGTAGATGACAACATCATGGGATATAAGGCAATATTCGTAGCACGAGGCTTCTCATGGAAAGAAGGCATAGACTAAGAAGATACATTTGCATCCAGTGGGAGTTGAGGCACATGATAGGCAGAATCATGTGTACAAATTAAAGAAGTCCTTGTACACGCTTATAAGACACCCATGGGACAACAAATACATGAGGAGCTTGAATATCACCTAGAGTGATGAAGATCTTAACCTTTGCTACAAGGTTGAATATGAAATCCTACATAGGATGACAATCTCACAGATGGGTACGAGAATAATGCTTTAAATATAGAGGATCTTGGTATCCAGTGAACCTAGATGGATACATAGAATATTAGTAGCAGAGGAAGATACGTGTCACTCCAATAAAGAATGTTTAAATACACAAAGTATGAAAGACAAAGGGAGAATCATGCTCCACTTCAAAGGGAGTGATTGCAGAAGATCTTGAGGTTCAACAGGGTACGACAGGATGGACAACTTACTCATGAGGCTTCACTCAGAGTAAAGCAAATTCCAACCTCTTCTTCAAGGTTGAAGGTGGAATACTAGTGATGTTCCTATTATATGTCAATGACTTGCTCTTGATATAAAAGAGGAACTCATTGAAGTTGCAAGGAGACTTGCTACCGAGTTCGAAATGAAGGACTTCGATATGATGCACTACTTTCTAGGCATAGAGGTGTGGCAAAATGTAGATGGAATATCCCTGGGAAAAGGGAAGTATGAAGTAGATATCTTGAATAGGTTCAGGATGATGGATTGCAAGGCCATGACCACACCTATGGAATCGAACATGAAGCTATTGAGTGTTTCTTCATCAGAGTCGGTTGATGCCATGATGTATCGTCAGATGATTTGTTCATTTATATACCTGACAAATACGAGACTAGATATTTGCTTTGTTGTCAACACATTAAGACATGTTCACCTGATGGTTGTAAAGTGTGTAGTGAGGTACCTGAAGGGTACAATTGAGTATGGGCTCAATTATGATATGAATAAGAAGATTAAACAAGAGGGTTATATGGATTTGTATTGGGAAGACAATTCCATTGATAGGAAGAGCACTTAGGGGTGTTGCTTCAGTATGAGATCAGGTATGATCTCTTGGTTTAGCATGAAGGAGTCCTACATGGTGCTGAGAACAATCAAGAGAGGAGCAGTGAAGATCCGGTATGTGATCTAGATTGATATCTCTCGAAAGAGGGAGTTCTAGCATAGCCGGTGAGATAGGTTGTATGAGCATAAAATCCTGGTGAATCTCATAGCTGGATTAGACGTAAACGATCCTAAATGTTTTCCTTGGATGTAATCGGCCCTGGAGAAGCTCGCAGGTTATCCTTGGACATAATTAGCCCTGATGTGATTCTATGCTAGAAATGGCCAAAGTGAAGTACTTCAGGGAGAATCTCGGTGTTCTCCAGATCGATGTTCCTTCCAAAGGGAAGTGTCGAGCACCCTAAATGCAGATAGATTGTTATCAACATACAGAGTTTACGAAATTCATTGTCAACCCAGGGAAGTCTTTTGTTTCAAAAGGTAAGTG
>LPNX010755056.1:0-25625 GCA_001517045.1 Pseudotsuga menziesii | reverse complement strand
ACCAAACTAATTAAGCGTAAAGGACTGGAAAAGATGATAACAAATTCCAACTATGAATCCTTGCAACTAAATTTCTTGACTAGTCATTCGAACCAGCTTGACACAGAGGTGCAGATAATACCTAATTTCTCCATATCTCCATGGTATTCTAACATTATGTATTTGCTGTAAATTTTACAGGCTCCTGAAGGGTTAAGCAAAACAAGGGCAAGGTCAGTGAAGCTAAAATCTACCAAGTTTTGTATTCTGAATGAATATCTATATTGGAAAGATCCTGGTGGTGTTTTACTAAATTGTCTTTTGGATAATGATGCCCAGTAGACTATAGAGGAGTTTCATAAGGGAGATTGTGGGGGGGGCTATTCTTGGAAAGTAACAGCAAACAAAATTTTGAGAGTCAGTTTCCACTGGCCCTCTTTATTTTCCGATGTTTATAAATAGATCACTAAGTGCCACCAATGCCATATTTTTTATGGTAAGAGGAAACTTGTTCCACTTCCTCTCTATCCAATATCTGTAGAAGCACCTTTTCAGCAATGGGGACTAGACTTCATTGGGGAAATAAATCCAAACTCTTCAGGACAACATGGATGGATTTTAATGACCAGAAAGTATTTTACAAAGTGGATTGAAATAATACCTACAAGGAGGGTTTCTGATGCAGTGATTATGGGTTTTCTGGAAGAAAACATTTTGGCTAGGTTTGGGTGCCCCAAGAGGATTGTGACAAAAAATACAGCAACTTTCAAGTCTAAGTAGATGATTATTATTTTTTCATAAGTATCATATCATCCTCAACCATTCTTCTACCTATTATCCACAAGGGAATGGGATAGAAGAATCTTCAAATAAAATCTCGGTAAGGATTATTAAGAACATGTTGGAAGATAACAAGAGATCCTGGCATACAAAGCTGAAATATGCTTTGTGGTCTAACATAATCATCACAAAAAGGGAAATTGGAATGTCACCATTCCAGTTAGTATATGGAGATGAAGTAGTTTTTCCAGCATCATTTGGAGTGCCAGTCATGAGGCTATTATAGGAACAACATGATGAACCAAATCATACGTAGAGAAGAAACAATCAAATCATAGAATTGAATGAGTTAAGAGACAAAGCCTATGGTAAAGTACATATACATCAATAAAAAATGAAGAATACTTTTAATAGGGAGGTCAAAAAGGATAAATTCTTGGTTGAAGATTTGGTTCTGAAGTGGGATGACCCCAGGGAAGATAAGCATGGAAAATTTGATCACATGTGGGTTGGTCCTTACATTATTATAGCATACATGAGAGAGAATGCTTTCTTTCTGCAGCATCAGGATGGATCTCTGCTGAAAGGAGGTGCAGTAAATGGAATATTTCTCAAGAATTATTTGACCTAAAGGGAACAGATAAAATTTTGTATCATAGTTGTATATATTTCTTTATTTTCAAATAGTACAAATGGTGATCCAAAGGATTTGAATCCCAAAGAGAAGGCCCTACAATCTAGAGGGGTAGACATGTTCCCTTTTCTTTGTTTTTTGTTTATAGAAACAACAAAAATAAAAAGTTTTAAAGTCTAAAATATGGGGAGTCACCCAATGGATTCGACACCTGGTCTATGGGGTTCTTTGCTACCTCACATGGATGTAGCAAAAATTGACGTTTAGAAATCGTTCAAGCAAAAATTGAGTTTATGCATAATCAAATTAAGGAATTCATTGAACTTTTTAATCCTTTATTCAAAAGAGGACTTCCTTTATTTTGGGAAGAGAAAGGAGGAATGTGGCCTCAGAAGGAGTATAATGACACATTAATCGGTTGCAAATTATATCACAAATAGTTTGATGATATGCAACAACAATCCTTGTCGATAAAAAATGTGATTGACAAATTAGTTGGAGACTTTGAAATTGTTATGTATCTAATATTACGAGCAATTATTTTAATATTAATGTAGTATTAATTAAAACATAGGATCACACCTTTTCAGTGAAATCATGTATTTTTTACCTATAAAAGTTTTCTCATCATTGTAATTAAATCATCAATCAATATTCAATTTTATTGTGGTTAACTTCCGGAATTCATGTGGGTTTTAGAGTTTTAGTCCGCTTCAAGTGGTATCAAAGACTGGTTACTATTCAAGCTTCTAGGGCTTCCCTAAAAAATAGGACATTTTCCTTAAAAAATAAAAGGTAAAAGTAACCCCCCCCACCCAAAAAAAGTAAAACAAAAAAAGGGGTAAAAGTGAAACCACACATGGTTTCCTAATAAATGGGTTTGGGTTTGAATATAAAAGTGCAAAATAATTACTTGTAAAGAGAAAGTGAGATTTGAACTTAGGTGGGGAATGTAACACTCATCCCTCCCAACCACCCAATCTACTCACATTTTACAAAACTTAAGGGAAAATAAATATTTTATTATATAATAATTAATTATTATTCTTTAAACCTCACCATTCTTAATAAAACAAAATTCCTCCCTGCACAAGAAAAATGGCAGAAATGAATGAAATTAAAGAAATAATGGTGAAATTAGAGCTTCACCAAGCCCAAGGTTATAAAAATATTGAGGGTTTACACTCAAGACTCAACCAAATCGAAGGAGAACTACACAAAAGAAAAATCGAATTATCAGAGACTATCAAAAAAGAAGTCAATGAAGCAGTATCTTGGGAGATGGAAGGTGTAAAAATAAACATCACAGTATTGTTTGAATCCAAGTTAAGCAAACTCAAGCATCATTTGGAAAACACAATTACTACATTAGTGTGCAATATGTCAAAGGAAGACCAACCATCCTCAAATTCAAGGCACCATAAGACAATTCCTCCCAAAAGAGGAAGTCCACAAGAAGAGTTCGATCACGATCTCTCTCCAAATCATGAGCAGTCACTTTCTCCTCCAAAAAGGAATGGATATCAAATGAAACCCAATTTAGAATTGTCAAAATTCAATGGAGACACAAAACGGAGTGTGGCATGGATCAACAAGGAAGAATAATTTTTTTCCATACACAATATCATAGCTGACGAGGATATGATAAAATATGCCTCTATGCAACTAAAAGAGCGTTCTTACAACTGGTACATGTGGTGGAAGGTTACAACAGAGGAAACTAAGCACAAGTGGAGAAAATTCAAAAACAATTTCTTTAAGAGGTTTGAAGACTTGAAAGAAAAAGACTTCTTCACAAAGCTTACCAGACTGTAGCAAAAAGGTGAAGTTGATGAATGGGAAGCCCTGGCGACATGTGTGCCAGAACTCACAGATAGTCAACGCCTCCAGACTTATGTTTATAGACTAAAACCCTATATAAGAGATGAACTAGAGCTACTAAATGTATCAAACTTGGACAAGGTGAGATGCAAGGCAAAAATCATTGAAGAAAATTTTTAAAAAGCATGGAACTCTGACATCGATAGAGGATCTATTCAAAATACAAAAACTGACACCAAATACCAACCACCACATATGAGGAATGACAACAAAACCACCTTAGAAGCCCAACGGATTAAAGAAGGAAAGTGTAAGTATTGCAGAGAGAAGTGGGACCCAAGACACAGATGTTTAAAAAAAGAGACCATCAAGAACTTATATCAATGTGCAGCAGAAGAAGAAGACAATTCAGATAGCGATGAATTTGACATAGAAGAAACTCAGGACATCGAAAATACCTTGTCAGATTCAGAAGATGAAGAAATTCCCAAAATATCAATTGCAGCCATAACAGGAATACACCAACCACAAACATTAAAATTAAAAGGGCATATAAAAAATAACAATGTTGTAGTCCTATTCGACACAGGAAGCACCCATAATTTCATCGGCGTAGGTGTTGTAAAGAGGCTTAAACTTTTCATATATCGAATACCCAACATGAAATTAATGGTAGTATATGGAAAGAAGATCGAAAAAGTAGGGAAATGCCACAAAGTTAAGCTGCAAATACAAGACTATAACCTTGAGTCAGAATTTTATGCAATGCCCTTAGGAGGAGTTGATGCAGTATTAGGAATTCAGTGGTTGCAAACACTAGGTACCTACTCAGCAAACCACCAAGAACACTTTATAAATTTTAAATGGAAAGGAGAAAGATACAAATTATATGGGTTCCAACCCCCTCGCACGCAAATTGTGCCATCCCACAAAATGGAGAAGCTAATTTGAAAAGGAGCACCAACATATGTCGTACAATGCGAGGAGATGGAATTATTAACTTTAGAAGTAGTTAAACAAGATCATCTAGATATCCAAGGATTAATCCAAAAATAAAAAAAAGTATTCGAAGACCTCCCCATGGAGTTACCACCAAAACGGAAGAACGAGCATGTCATTGAAATCAAGTCAAGATCCAACCCTATCAATGTTAAACCCTATAGGTATCCACACCACCATAAGATGGAGATTGAAAGATTAATCTGTGATTTATTGAAATGTGGAGTGATTACAGAAATTCAAAGTCCTTATGTTGCACCAGTAGTAATGGTACAAAATAAGGATGGATCATTTAGGATATGCATCGATTACAGAGGACTAAAGAAAATAACTATTAAAGACAAATTCCCCATTCCATTTATCGATGAAATGTTGGACGAATTGCATGGTGCAAGGTAATTTTCAAAATTAGACTTAAGGTTAGGATATTACCAAATCAGAGTAAGGCTAGAAGATGTGGTGAAGACAGCTTTCCGAACCCATGAGGGACATTACAAATTTAAGGTAATGCCTTTTGGGCTAACTAACGCCCCAGCGACATTTCAAGCAACCATGAGTAACCTATTCCAGTCATTCCTAAGGAAGTTTTTATTAGTGTTTTTCGATGACATCCTTATATACAGTAAGACATGGAAGGATCATCTCACACACCTAGAACAGGTGCTCTCTATTTTAAAAGAAAATCAGTTCTACGCCAATATGTCCAAATGTACGTTTAGTAAAGAAGAAGTGAGCTATCTTGGACACGTAATATCTAAAAAAGGAGTCAAGGTTGATCTAGAAAAAATCAAATCCATCACAGAATGGCCCAACCCTACTAACATATCCAAGTTAAGAGGATTCTTTGGGCTAACGGGATACTATAGAAGATTCATTAGGAATTTTGTGCACAGAACCGCACCCTTATCCAACCTTCTAAAAAAGAATGCATTCCATTGGAATGAAGAAGCGGAAAAATGTTTTGAAGCTTTAAAAGAAATTATGTCCTCCACACCTGTATTAGCTACCCCATACTTCTCCAAACCATTTGTGATAGAATGTGATGCTTCAGGTTATGGGTTGGGAGCAGTACTAATGCAATATGAACACCCAATAGCTTTTGAGAGTAGGAAATTAAACAAGTGAGAATAGTTGAATTCTACATATGAGAAAGAAATGTTGGCAATTATGCAGGCATTGGTAAAGTGGCGACAATACCTCTGAGGGAGAAAATTCATGATACACACAAACCATAATAGTCTTCAATACCTACTTCAATATAAAACGTTGTCCACAGAACAACAGAAGTGGATAGAAAAAATTGTTGCTTTCGACATGGAAATAATACACAAAAAATGGAAGGAAAATGTAGTCGTAGATGCACTCTCCAGAAAAGATGAGGATATTACCTCTTACTCCATCTCAGTTGCAATTCCAGAATGGCTGAATGAAATACAAAGTGAATACGCCAAGGACCCAGAAACAAGCACTATAATTAACAACTCCAACCGTGACCCCGAGTTTGAATTGAAAAATGATATTCTTTGGTATAAGGGGAGGATTTATTTGAACTCAAACTCTAAATTCAAGGTTAAAGCAATAAAATAATCCCATGATTCACCAGCCACCGAACATGTAGGATTTTTCAAATATTATTATAATGAAAGAAGGTCATTTTTCTGGAAGGGAATGCAAAAAAATATCCAGCAATATGTGGCAGAATGCGACAATTGCCAGAGAAACAAAAGTGAAAATGTTTTAACCCTAGGGTTACTCCAACTCGTACACATTCCAAACCAGAAATGGGAAGAGATATCAATGGATTTCATCGATGGGTTACCTCTGTCAGAAGGAAAGGACAAGATCCTTGTAGTGGTCGATCAATTAACCAAATTTGCTCACTTCACGACAATTAAAAAAACAGACATGGAAAAACAAATTGTAAGTATTTTGCGAAAATGTCTACAAATTGCATGGCTTCCCAAAAGTCATTGTTAGCGATAGAGATGCAAAATTTAATGGAAAATTTTGGAAGGAATTCTTTAAACAAATGGGTACATCACTCAATATGAGATCATCTTCCCACCCCCAAACAGATGGTCAGACTGAAGTCGTAAATAAATGCTTAGAATCATATCTACGTTGTTTCGTAACAGATAAATAAAATCATTGGTATCAATGGTTACACTTAGCAGAATGGTGGTACAATTTAACATACCACACCTCTGCAAAAATGACCCCTTTCCAAGCGTTATATGGGTATGAACCTGCAAATTGGAAGGATTTGGTTCTGAGCAACAGTAATGTTCCATAAGTAAGAAACCAACTAGAGAAATCCCAAAAAACAATTGAATTACTAAAGGATAACTTAATCATGGCACATAATCGCATTAGGCAACAAGTAGATCAACGCAGAACCGAAAGAGAATTTGAAGTAGGAGATTGGGTATTTGTAAGACTCCAACCCTATAAACAGGTATCCCTTAAAAGTGGAGGGAAACACAATTTGGCCCCAAAGTTCTATGGACCGTACCAGATTATCCAAAAGATTAGTCAAGTGGCATATAAATTACAGTTACCTGATAAAAGTCGTATCCACAATGTCTTCCATGTATCATGTCTCAAAAAAATGTTGGGTAAACATCAAATAGTACAAACAATACTTCCTAGGTTAGATGAAGAAGGAAGGGTCATTTGGGAACCTGAGGGAATCATTGGAATCCGAGAAAGAAAAATCTGTTCCAGAACACTCAAGGAATATCTCGTTAAGTGGAAGAATTTTTCAGATGAAGATGCATCATGGGAGACAGAACAATTTCATCAACAATACCCATCCTTACCCTTGCTTTGAGGACAAAGCATTCTAAAAGATGACGGCAATGTCATGTATCTAATATTACGAGCAATTATTTTAATATTAATGTAGTATTAATTAAAACATAGGATCACACCCTTTCAGTGAAACAGTGTATTTTTAACCTATAAAAGGTTTTCTCATCATTGTAATTAAATCATCAATCAATATTCAATTTTACTGTGGTTAATTTCCAGAATTCATGTGGGTTTTAGAGTTTTAGTCCGCCTCAGAAATGTTGTTTGACTTTAAAGCTACGTGTGCCAAATTGGAAGATTTCTCTTATTCAGAAAACGTGGAGCTTAGGCTATTGGATAAGGAGATGTGCCATGTCCCAAATTTTTCATTGGTTCACAATGGATTAATCACATTTTCCATATTCATGAGAGTTTGTCAAATTTATGCTAAGGGTCAAATAATTGCCAAGGAGGAAAATTACTAGTTTCCTAGGTTGGGGTGGAAGCTTTGGGATTTGGAATAAGGGGGGAAATAAATGGTGTTTGAACATTAGAATGGAAAAAATATTTAATAAAAGAGTTAAATAAATAAATATAAGGGAAAATCAAAGTGACAATTGATCATGAAGACACATGGAGGATGTGGGACCCACACAAGCTAGATTTTCTATGCCACATGGCATCCTCCTCTTGCAATTTCGAATCCATGGGAATCCTAATGTTATTGGATGAGTGAAAAGGATAATACACTTTTCCATATGCATAATAGGTCAAATTTGGAAGGAAATGTAGCTTACATGGTAGAGGAAGAGTCATTTTGGAGCTAGTGAGACACTTGGACTAGATTCCCTAGCTCTATGATAACAATGATGAAGATTCTATAACACCTATGACACAAATCAGATATGAAGGGTGAAATATGACATATCTGGCATGTCAGGTCAAAATAGAGCATCCAAGAGGGTGCTAATGTGAGCTGGGTAAGCTCAATGGGTTCCTAGTCAAATTGGGGGAAGATGGAAGGCTAGGAAAGGAAGGACACATGGCAAATTTTGAGCACACACCCAAATTTGAATTGGCTTGAGTTTGTGGATGTATTGGTAACCTTATAAGTCTAATTATTTTTATAAAATACATAAATCAACCAAGATAAGGGCTATTTTTAATTTGAGAAATTGTCATTTGTAAATTCTGAGAGCTAGTGGATGACTAGTTTTCTTGCCTTAGACAATTTCATGGGTGAAATATTCCCATCCAAGTTGGTGTTTGGAGAGTCCACTCAGGTCTTTCATGGAGATTTAATAGATTTTTATTCACAGGTGTAAGCTATAGGGCATCTATTGGTTTCTTATATTGCACCACTTTCTCTCAACCATTTCCAGTTTTTATGGCATATTCATGCACACTGAGGGATTGTGCTTTGGGTGAGCTATTGATCTCTTTGGGGAAGCTTATAATGCCCAATTATTTTATGTTCTGATGTAAATTATCTATATTTCAATTTCAGAAGACTATCAGGTTGAAATACCAAAATATTTCATGCAAAAATGTTAAACAATGAAGAAATAGTGTAATTTCCCCCACTATCTTGTTGTAAACCATTGTAATGCTAGTTATTTAGAATTGGTATAGATTTTAACTGTCCATTATTGATTTTAATAATCTCAATATGATATTTTCTTCATTCTTAGAAATTATCAGGTCGAAATATAAAATGTTTGTATGAAAAGTGATTATTAATGAGCAAACAATGACCATTTCCACACTACATTGATGTATGCTATGATAATGTTGATTATTTCAAATGGGAGAATGTATATATGATATATTTGTGATTAATGTACTTTACTTTATGATTATTACAAGTTTCACATGCATCACTTAATCATTCGAGGTCATTTTGCTCAGTTTAATTGCATTTGGGGAAGATTTGGTGCCATTTCCCCAAGGGTCGAACTAGTGATTTTGTAGCTGTTTGGGAGAGGGTAATAACAGCTTGTACAAATTGAATAATTATTCATATGAGACATTAACAATTTCCCATAAAAATCCTCTACCTCTGTTCATACATCACATGAGTATGAAGAATTTTCTATTGAAAATACTGAATATCATTTCGAGACACATTCTACCTTGGAAATGAAACAAAGAGCATCTACTGATGGATGATTAAACTATGAAGGAGTACCTACTGATGGGTGCTCACAACTCTCTGTTTGTGACATAGAGATCATATTTCAAAATGTTGCTGCAAGCCAAATTTCTAGTAAACATTAAAATGAAGACCTTGTAGCAATTGAAGAAGAAACAAGATCAACTTCCCTATCACCACTTGAGCTTTATGAAGTTGGTCCAAGCAAGAAGGAAGAAGATGAGGAGGTTCATTTGTAAGAGACTCATTTTCTTGAAGGGTCCTTAAATATGAATGAAAAGAATATCCAATTGGCCCTTAGAATACTCCATGACACTCAAGCATTAGTGTCAAATTCTTGTTGGATAGCTACTATGATTGGAGGAAACATCCTTCCTTGAAGACATGGAGAATATTCAAAGAGCAATGCGCCACATCTAAGGTAATTTCATGTCTTTTATTTTGTATAGAAACCATTTGTTTGAGATTAATGAATTGTTACATGATTCATACTTGAATAATAATGAGGATAATCATAAGCTCACAATTCAAAATGAGAAACTTCTTGGAAAGTTTCAAGATACTTGTTTTTCCTCCTATGTTTCAAATTGTCAAATAGTAGATTGTTTGGAGGATTCTCATGACATGGTAGATCATGATAAATGTGGAAATTTGAATTTGCTTAGTTTTTTTGAAGAATATCTTGATCAGATCCAAACACTTGATGTGGTGGAAGAGGAACTTGAATTGTCTCTTGATGAAGGTTATGCAATTTTTAAAGAAGAGCATGATTCCTTTACATTGGAACCCATCTATGACAAAGGTTTCACACTTTTGAAGGAGATGCATGATACTACCCATATGGATCCTTCACATGATGAAGAATATGCACTTTTTTATCCTTTGGGTGAGTTAGTTCATTCTCCTACATCCTACAATTCCATGTTTTGCAGCATTAGTCTCAATGAAGTAGCGGTGAAAGAGTTTTTTATGGCGCCATATGAGGAGTATGGAACTCCTAGATTTAATTTTTATTATTACATGGTTAGAGCACACTATTATTCGCATTTGTAGAAGCATCCTTTGTTACTTTATGATGATGCACATCTACATGGATGCACCTATGATGTTCACTTGAGTCCCTTGGAGACTCATGATTTTCCTTGTTCTTTGCCTAGTCTATTTGATGTTGGAGGAACTTCATCCCACACTTGGATGAAGAGATATATTATTGAAGAACATTATTATTGGTAGAAACACCCTCTATTATTTCATGGTGATATACATATTCATGGTTGTATTGATAAGACGTCTTTGAGCCACTTGAAGTCTTCATGTTTTCTTTTCTCCTTATTTGGTTCAGATTTTCGTGGAGATTCTTCATTCACTTCTTGGATGAAAGAATACATGGCTGAATATTTTGATACATATCACATCCTTTTGGAGAAAAATTATATTACATGGGATCCTCACCTCTGTCATTGGAGCATATTTGATTGGTCACTTGAAGCTTTTATTCACTTGGCAAATGGTGGTCCACTTACTTGGAGATATAAGCACTTTCATGATTTTTTGATGAGGCACCTCCTTTATGTACATTTTTATTATGTTGTTATGTACTTTGATGATATATATTATGTAATCATGATGTTTCTAAGAATTCATACAAGAAAATGGGATCCCAAAATTCTCTTTCCTAATGGTATGGGTTGGAGAGCAGTCTTAATAGTTGGAGTGCAATATAAGCAATGGGACCCTGGGATAGTTTTTAGTCCCATTGATTTCAATTTTTTTAGGAAATAAGCTGTATGGGAGATGTGCTCCCCACTTAATAAATTTATTTTAATCAGAGTATTGCAGCAGCAAGAATGGTGGTTCCTCTCAAAAATATTCATGGAATTTCAAAGACTCAAAGTTGGGAAACACAACTTCATAGAACCATATAGAAAGCAGGTTATTCAACACCCATGTTTGAAATTGCTTGAGGAAAAGCAATAGTGGGAAGAGAGGATTTTTCATGTCCCAAATTTTGCATTGGGTCACAAAGGACTAATGACATTTTCCATATTCATGAGAGTTTGTCAATTTAATGCTAAGGATCAAATAATTGTCGAGGAAAATTACTAGTTTCCTAGGTTGGGGGTGGAAGCTTTGGGATTTGGAATAAGGGGGACAATAAAATTTTCCACATTCACCATAGGTCAAATTTGGAAGTAAATTTAACTTACATGGTGGAGGAAGAGTCATTTTGGAGCTAGTGAGACACGTGGACTAGATTCCCTAGCTCTATGGCAACAATGATGAAGATGATATGATGCCTATGATACAAATCAAATTTGAAGTCTGACATCTGACATGTATAACATGTCAAGTAAAAATAGAGCATCAAATATGGCACTTATGTGATTTGGGTAAGATCAATGGGTTCATACTCAAATTGGGGAAGCTGGAAGGCTCGGAAAGGGAGGACACCTGGAAAATCTTGAGCACACACCCAAATTCGAATTGTCTTGAGTTTGTGGATGGATTGATAACCTTAGAAGGATAAGTATTTTTATAAAATCCATGAATCAAATAAAAATAATTTCTTTTATTCATTTTAGAAATTGTCATTTGTGAATTGTGAGAGCTAGTGGATGACTAGTATTCTTGACTTGGCCAATTTCGAGGGTGAAAGATTCCCATCCAAGTTGCTGTTTGGAGAGGACACTCAAGTATTTAATGGATATTTAACGGATTTTTATTTGTAGTTGTAATATACATGGCATCTCATTGTTCCTTCTATTGCAGCACTTTCTCTCAACCATTTCCAGTTTTTATGGCATATTCTTGCTCATGGAGGGATTGCGCTTTGGGTGAGCTATTGATCTCTTTGGGGAAGCTTCTAATGCCACATTATTTTATGTCCTGATGTAAATTATATTTAATTTAAATTAATAATACTCTCAGGTATAAATACCAAAATATTTCATGCAAAAATGTTAAACAATGAAGAAATAGTGTCATTACCCCACTATCTTGTTGTAAACCATTCTAATGCTAATGATTTCGAATTGGGATAGATTTTCATTGTCCATTACTGATTGTAATAATATAAATATGATATGTTATTTATTATTATAATTTATCCGGTTGAAATATCAAATGTTTGTATGGATAAGTGATTATTAATGAGCAAACAATGACGAGTTCCACACTACATTGATGTATGCTATGATAATGCTAATTATTTTGAATGGTATAATTTATCTATTATATATTTATGATTAATGGACTTTAATTTATGATTATTACAAGTTTCAGGTTCATCACTTAAGCATTCGAGGTCATATTACTCAATTTAATTGCATTTGGGGGAGATTTGGTGCCATTTCCCCAAGGGTCGAATTAGTGATTTTGTAGCTGTTTGGGAGAGGGAAATAATAGATTGTATAAAATGAATAATGATGCATATGAGACATTAAAAATTTTTCTTAAGAATTCTCTTCCTGTGTTCATAAATTAGAGTGGTTTTTGGAGCATTTGAGAATCCATTTCCAACATTTACCCAGGGGGAATTGGAGCCCCAATTTGCTAGTAAAGCCTCCTACCTTTACCAAAATATTAAAAAAAATTAAGAAGTAATTGGAGGGTAATAAATCATTCCTGGAAATCATATTCAAGTCCTAATATCATTCATATACCTTCCAATAACATTTGGGATCATCTGGGTCAATTTGGAGATCTAGACATCAAAACTAGTCGAGGGTCGAAATTGGGGAAAAAGTGAAAATTGGTCATTTAATAGAAAGTATTAAAATGGGACATTACAATATGATCAATATGGATCTTCCAGCTGCTGATAAATGGAATATAGTTGAAAATTATGAGAAAACTAAGTACAAGTTGCGCCAATGAAGACATGAAGATCACGTAGATCTTACAACTGAAGATTGATTTTAGTTATTTAGTTTGTATTTAGAAGCAGTTATTAGTCAAGAAGTGTCGATGGAACATCTAAAAAAATTTGGAACTACTTTTAGCAGTTAGTTATTTCCTTGAGCTCATGGGGAAATGTATAAATAATTCTACATTTTATGAGAAAAGGGTGAAAACCTGTGAGACTTTAGCGTTATGTAATTTTGAGATTTGTCTTTAATAAAAGTTGTAGAGCCGAATGCTGGCCTTTGAATGAAAAGATTCATGTATATTTCTCAATTACAGTCTGTGATTTCTCTTGTTTATCTGCATGCCCTTCTTGTTAACCTTTCCATTATGTTTTATTTCATATTTGACATAAGTGTGTGATAGTTTTCAGAATTCATACTTCGTTATGCTACGACTATCGTTTTAGATATTCATAAATCATTTCTACCAAAGTTAATGCAAAATTAATCTAGTTGGTGCTCTGTGTTAATGTATTGTCATCATTTATTCCTTATCACTAGACCAAAAACATATTGACCCTAACCAAAGTATTATCTTTCTTTTGCAGACATTTCCCATGCAAACTGCTCTATGTTTCTTGATAATTGTGACTCCATATCCCAATGTACCCTTATCTTGTTTCAACCACAATAATATCTAAATTTCATTTCATGTCTATATCTGGCCTTTTTATATATCTGTGAGATATCCCTCTCTAGAGACAGAGAATCTAGCTCCCCCTCTTAAAGTGGTTATGTTGTTACCTCGGGGTTCACCTTCCACAACCTTGGGTGTGATTCTTAGTGCTAACAATGATGATGATGATGAAGATGATGATGATGATGATGCTAATGATGATGCTGCTAATGATGATGATAATGGTAGTGAAGATGGTGATGATGATGATGATGGTGATGATGATGGTGATGATGATGATGATGATGATGCTAATGATGATGATGGTGATGACGGTGATGATTATGATGATACCGTTGATGATGATGATAATGATGATGAGGAGGAGGAGGATGAAGATGGTGATGATTATGATGATACTATTGATGATCATAAAGATGAAGATGATGATGATTGTGATGATTCTAATGAGGATGAAGATGATGATGACTGTGATGATTCTAATGTGGATGAAGATGATGATGGTGATGATGATTGTCATGATGATGATGATTATGATGTTTCTAATGAGTATGAAGATGATGATGAGGATTCTAATGAGGATGAAGATGATTCTTAGTTGTTGCAACAATGTGCTTTGAGTTTTTAGTTACATTTTCTATTGAGTTGCTGAAACAGATGATTAATTAGGAATATAATTGTTGAATAGTTGACTATGTAGTGTGTGAATTCATTTCTAGAAGCATGCCATCAAATTCAAGAATGATTGTTGTTACAACTATTTTCTGTCACCTGATTTGATTAATGTTTATCTTTGTTTGTTGCTGAGACTGGTAGTGATGTGTGATTTTATTGAATGAAAATATTGTTTTGGAGTGTTTTAATTCTAGAACAACTTTACTTACAACAATAGATTGGATTTAACCTCTTGAAAAAGTAAAACTAGATAATTATTCTATGAATTATTGTGATTTGAAGGATTGTGAACCTTTTTATTCTTAAAGATTGAATTAGCATTAAGGATTGGATTGATCAGTGGTATAACATAGTATTAGGTTGCAAGTTTTTATTTTGAATGAACATGGTGATTTATGATTATCATTTATTGTGTGTTCATGCATATATTTTGTGTAGTTTCCTTTGAAATAACGATACTTCCCTGGGTTGACAATTTATATTGAGCACTTTGTTTGTGAATTAATTAGCGATTATAGTGACCAAAAGCTAATTTATGAATTAATTAACACTAAAAATAGAGGAAATTAGTAAAACAAATTATACCATATGAAGATGCAATTAATACATTACATACCTTAGGAGTTCTATGAAATAAGTGTTTGATCAACCATTGAAAACATTCAAGTTCACCAACAACAGTATAGAATATAGATGATTTGTTGTTGAGCCTTCGTAAATAGGTTCTTGGGACTTCTCAAGTAGAGAACCATCATGAATATCATGGAGGTTTTACTCATCCAATGGAGAAAATGTGCCTTGGATCAATATATTTATCTCATATTTTTCATTTTTATCAATAAAGTCATCTTTGTCCATAGGATCATTAAGAACTCGATCCTCAATATTCTAATATCACTGTTCATCACCGTGTAAAGTAGTATTTCTACTATTATGTGGAAAACAACTCTATGGATATCGACATTTAGGGGGAATTTTCTTTATAATTGCAAACAATGTAATAACATTAGTGTATACTATACAACACATATATTTAAAATGATAAAACATTTTGTGAATACATGATTAGTACTATTACAAGAAGTACATTATGTAATTGATAACATCTTACCAAGGGATGATATTCATAGCCCCCTTCAATATTCCCCTTCCCCTTACAATGTTTTCCAAATGTTTTTCTTAAAATTCTTCTTGTTCGTAAACCTTTTCAATCATTGCAAGGGAAATAACACCTTCCATCACCCTTCGCCTCCAATGCTTCCTTAGACTCAACATACCTCTCATTATTTTCTTCCCAACTTTATTTATTTGACATTATAATATCCTATAAGAACCAACAAAACTCAATCAATATATAAGTAAATTGAATAGAGTATATATATAAGCGATAAATCTATATAAGTATTAGTATTGAGGAGAAAATGAATAGTCGACTCACTTTATGTATGGCCCCACACATAAAAGGAGACAAAGAATTTAAAAAAACTAACCTGGAAACCAAAGGAGATCAAAAATTTGATGTGTTACAGGACTCTTGAAATCACTGATCAAACAATCAACAGATAAATTGTTGCAGCTATATCAAATAATTTGTTGAAATATGAAATAAGATCATGTATTTATAGATCAATGATCATGGAAGTTCAAGTGAAAATGTACAACGATCATATTCCAACAATAAAAAAATGTCAATGATTGTTACTGTGATGACCATTTATGTTGCACATGTTAATTTTACCATTGTTATAGCGCTGAAACTTGTGCTTCCATTGTTACAGTGACAAACAACTCATATATATCTCTATTGATACAAACATTCATCACTATAGTGACAAAATGTTATTATTGTTGCTATAGCAATGATTACCAAGGGCCATAACATTTTCTTTTCAAAAAATTTATCTGTTTATCCATGAATTTTTTTATTTTAACTTGTTCGTGCGAATTTTTCATGGAACTTTTGAGTCATATGTACTAGTGATTGTAACAACAAGCATAGTAAGGTGCTTAAGTGTAGTGGGAAGAAATTATTCTACAAAGGTTGTTAAGAGAAAGAATATCCATAATTGGAACAGTCCCAAGAGGTAGATCTAGAAGATACTACGCTAAAAAATATCTTTCCATGCATTGGCCAACATTACCAGTCCTCAAACTCTCAGGATATAAGGATATATAAAAAAATAAAAAAAGGTAGTGTTTACAAATTAAAAACACTAACCCGTAACTTCATTAATTACAAATTAGTGAAAATTCTCAATTTCTTTATATATCCAACACAAAAATATAAAGTAATGATTGCATATGGAGACCTACCATAATTTGTTTAGGGAAGTTACATGGTAGTAAGCTTACTATGGGGGATTATTTGTTGGATAGTCCAATGATTTAAATCTAAATGTGTGGTGTTTATGTTTTACTAAGGATCTAGTGGATACAATCATTTGGAAATAGTGGGTATTAATTTTTAGGAACTTTTCATGAGCTTCTCCTTGGAATGAAAGGAACTTGACCTCGGACGAATTCTATGGAAACAAAATTCTAGCTAGGTGTTCAAGCATCTATACCCTCTACTGTAGTGGATTTCCAATAAGTTATTAACAATAATTCCAAGGTTTTTGAAAATATTTTTAAAGTATTTCCACCTACTTGAGATCATGACCATATTATTAATTTTCCACTAGGAAGTGTACAACCAAACATAATACCATATAAGTACCCATATGCACAAAAGACTAATATTTAACATATGGTTCAAGGTTAGATGCTAACACCATTCAACATAACCAAGGTGATTTATTTTCACTAGTGGATGGTTTTTAAAAAGCAATGTTAATGGAATATTCCTCCAAAATATAGGGGGCTCAATAAGATGACCATTAAAGATAAGTCTCCTATTCTTGATATTAATGAATTATTAAATGATTTGTATGGAGAAAATTTATTTACCAAATTGGATCTTTGTTTTGGATATCATTAAATCTAAATGATGAAAGAATACATTCCTAAAATAACCTTCAAATCATATGAAGGAAATTATGAATTTTTGGTGATGTTATTTGGCCTTACCAATGCAACTTCAACATTTCAAAGATTGATTGATTATATTTTTTAACCCTTCCTCAAATAAATTGTGTTAGTATTTTTTAATGATATATTAATATATAGAAAATATTTGGAAGAGCATGTACAGCATGTTGGCATGGTCTTAAAACTATTGGAGGAACACCAACTATATGCCAAGCCTTCTAAGTGCACCTTTGGGGTTTGAGAAGTGGAATATTTGGGTCATATTGTATCTCATGAAGACGTCAGAGTGTACCCTATAAAATTAAAATCTATCATGGAATGGCCAATTCCTAAAACCTTGAAGAATATTAGAGGATTATTAGGATTTACGGGCTATTGTTGTAAGTTCATTAAGAATTATGGTCAAATAGAAACACCTCTATCAAGGTTATTGAGAAAAGAGGAATTCCATTCATTAAATTTGGTCAAAGATTTTATTCTAGAATGTGATGCCTTAAGACATGGCATTGGTGCAGTTTTAATGCAAAAAGGAAAGCACCTATCCTTTGAAAGTTCCCAAGATAAAGGAAAAATCTTACTCAAACCACTTTATGGAAGGGAAATGTTGGACGTATTACATATAGTTAAGAAATGGTGCCCTTACCTAATAGGAAGACACATCAGGTATGGATTTATCATGACAATATTAAGTGCTTCTTGGAAAAACAAGTATCTTTAGAAGAGAAAAAAATGGGTTACAAATATGCTAAGTTGTGACTTTGAAATCATCTAGAAATAAGGAAAAAATAATGTGTTCATAGACACACTTTCGAGAAAATAAAATGGTATATAGTGCTTACTTAGTTATATTTTCATTATGCAATATGATTGGATGGGATAAGTAAGGAGAGAATGGAAGTAGGATTAGAAGGCATTAATTCAACAATTGAAAGAGGACCCATTTCTTTAGATAAATTTATGTGGCATAATGACTTAGTATTCAAATAGGATAACCTCTATTTATATAAAATTTATGAACTAAAATAGAAGTTAATTTTGGAATTGCACACTTCTCTTATAGAATTCCATTCATGGTTCTTGAAAACTCAACACATGGTCAAGAAGGATTGTTTCCAGGGAATTTTTAAAACTCATGTACAGAATTTTGTGGAAACATGTTTTCTTTGAAAACAAAATAAGGGAGATAAAATCAAGACACCAAGTCTTATACTACCAAGTCAATGGTGGAACATGTATTAATGTATTTAATCATAAGTTTATCAAAGTTAGAAGGAATGGCTATAATCATGGTAGGAATGGATCGAATGATAAAGTATGCCGAAATATTTTTCACTTTCTTATCTTTTTAAACCAATTATAGTGGTTGCAACATTTATGGAAATAGTTCAAAATCTACATGGAATCCTCAAGATTATTGTAAGTGATAGAGATCCAATTTTCACAAGTAATTTTTGAAAGGAAATACTTTATTATTTTGGTACTCAATCGGATCACATCTCCTCTTATCATCCTAAATAGAATGAAAAAATTGAGACTGTGAATAAATTCCTAGAAGGGTATCTTCATTTATTTTCATTTAATAAAAAAAAACACAATGGGTCAAGTGGTTCACCTTAGTAGAATGGTTTCATAATTTATGGAACTTTATGGTCATCATCCTCCTTCTGTCACATCACCGTTGAAAGAGAAATATAAGGTTCAAGATATGGAGGATCACATAGAGAACCAGGAAGAGGTTCTCCAACTATAGAAAGATATTAACTTGGCTATAAAACATATAGGATGAAAAAATTGTAGTAGGGGATTAGGTATTTTAAAAGCTGCAACAATACAAACAAATGAAAATATCTCAAGCAACATAACAAGGAAACAAATTAACCAAGTGATATCGTCCCTATAAGTTGTTGTATAGGATTGGAAATATGGATTAAAAATTGCATATTCCTCCATGTTTGTGTGTACATATAGTATTCCATGGGTATTCCCTGAAAAGGGGTAATTGTTAACAAGATACTAGTCCAAATTATTTCTCTACAGATTGATGAAGACAGAAAAATGATACTAGAGCCTAAAACAATCCTTCGCACAAGGGTCAGGCAACTACAAAATCAATCAATAATTAGCGAGTACCTCATTAAGTGGAATAACTTACCACTCGAAGAGATGACATGGGAAGTTGAGTTCTTTATGCAAAAACAAATAGAGTTAATCAAGTTTTAAGGAAAACATTAATTTGAAGGGGATGGGTATGTTAATCCCTATATATTGTGAGATTAAATTTCTATTATTATATTGGTATTGTATTTATTGGTTAGCTAGGAACTTATTTGTAATTTTACCCTCTTTCTCTTATATATACCAAGGATTCCTATTTTTAGGATTGTCTAATCTTTTCTTGTTCATATGATACATTGTATAAGGAGCTTCCCCCCTCAAAGAGGTTTCTTATTCATCTCCTTATTTTTGTCTCAAGGTGTTGGGTTACTCTTTATTTCTATTTTTATGATATTTTGGGAATTTGGTGGATAAAAAAAATATTTCTCTTGATGTTTAACCTAAACCACCACCCTAGATAAAACCATACCTCATCAATATCACACCTCAACTTTTCTCCCTTTTCCCACTTCTTTCATTGAGCCTAGAATGTGTATCCACTATCGTTGCTTAAGAAACTCAATAAGATGTTCCTCTATCATAGTGACATATTCAACAGGTTCCCAATGCCTTTTTCACAATAATATGGCTCTTGATACTATCAATATACTCTTCCAACAACAATACACAATTCTAGTTTTAGCACTTGGCAGTAGCATCAAATATTCCATTGATATGATGCCCCCTCTTTTAAGCACAATCACTAGGAATCAATTCAAGAAAATAGAGTTTCAACAAAATCCTTGAGTTGTATGGACATGAGCAACAATTCTGACATTCACTATCTGAATACAAGGGACTGCAGGAATTGAATTTTTATTTCATAGTTTTAGGTAGCCTTCTGACATCATTATTCCTGTAATTATCGTTATATAAAAAATTGTCTTTCAAAAGTGCCTTGCAATCTATTTATTTATTAACACAATTGTTACAGGTATAGCAATTTCCTAAGAAAAGAGCTTGATACCTTATAAAGTGAGTTCTTAGAGATTGCATAGTACCAAATCTTCCTATGGGGTGACATCTTTTCTTCTAACTTTTGATCTTTCATTGGAGTAGACCCTTTGATCACATGTGAAAAACTTATTTCTCCTATATCATAGGTTGAATTTCACGAGTTTGAACTTTCATAGCCCAAACCTGACTTCTCAAATGGTTGTCTTTGATTTTTAATAATTTCATCAAGATATTTACTGTTGTCATTTAATTTTTGTTGAAGAATCAACTGGACATTGGATTTATGCAGTTCCCTTTTTAAGGAAGTGACTTCAATCTCTAACTTCTCACACTTTTCTTCCTTTTGTTTCAGTTGTTTAGTCATGTTCAACTCTAATTTTCTTGTCTCATTGACTTCTTCTTCATATTGTAACAGTTTTTCCTTCAAGGATTATTTCTTTTTCTTGATTTCTTTAGTTTTTTCAAAGAACTAATATTTTCACCTTGAATATCTACTTCAGCCATCTCTTCATCTTCTAAATCCTCATTTTTCAGGGCATCTTTGATTTCCATAAATAGCACTTCCTGTTTGTCCATATATACGCAAAGATTTATCTTCCAATGGTTAAATTGTTACTCAAGACACCCGCTTGGATACCAATTGTTGTAATTCTTATTTATACTAAGAGGGGTATTGCATGAGTATAAAGCAAAAATTATGAATATTTCACTTATCAGATTATACCTCAAAAAAGGTGTATGTCAAAACATCAAAGGACACAATTGCACAAAGAATATGTAAAGTATATATATATATATATTACATGGATAGGAGACACCAATCTCCAAATGTGAGCACAAACACACTCATAAACCAATTTGATTGGGACACCAATTCCAGGTGCAAGCACCAACTTGTTGATTACAGGAACCAACCTATAAGGAATTCAATCTTCTACATAAGAACCAACTTAAAGACTTCAAGCATCGACCTAAATAGATATCAGTGCTTTTGCACAAACACCAAGTTGTAGTGTTCAAGCACAAACCTGAATAGAGACTGCAATATCCTCTTCTTTTTCTTCATCACTAACTAAAAGGAAGCTCCAAAACCCCTTTTTGTATTCTCCAACACCAACTGGAAGGAAACTTCAACTTCCTGACCTTTCCCTTTGTTGTCTCCCTAAAATTAAGATAAGTTATAACAAAAATGAAACTTTTGTGATTTGCACTCCGCATATTATGATATATGTGTCTCATGCACTATCAACAATCTATTATCTAACTTCAACTTAGAATACATCTCCTAGAATCTGCAATATCAACACTTTGTAATTTCAACGATATACATCACTTTGCAACTTTAATGATCTTCATCTTCCATTATATATTGTCTTTACACATCTCGGTGCAAGGTATCTCTCTAATTTACACATTGACTCCTTATCTTCTTCATGCTTTTGATCATTTGTCTCTCTGATGTATATACTTTTGCTAAATCAATGAGCCATTGATACCCTAGAAAATAAAAACTTGCAAAATAAAAATATCATTTCTTCTTCATCTTCAAGTGTACCACAATATCTCCATATCTTGTTTATATATACTATTATTTCTCAATATATTTGTCCACACATTGAGATTTATATAATTCAATGATGACTCTACTTCCTTCTTTTTCAAGCTAACCACCTAATTCTATCTCTCGTTGGTGTACATCTTTTGATAATTCAACCTCATGGGGGTTTTTCACACTTAATTCCAATGACTTGTTGGTATCTATGTACATGAGTCCCATGTCTTGGTGGGATTTTCTCCCTTACAAATATTGTACACTTATTCTCTATATACTTCTTCAAATTGGCTTCATGTATATAAAGAACCATTACATGATGGATTTGTGCACTTCTGAATTCTTACTTGAGACTATCAATTGTACCACTTTAGTTAAAAATATCCAATACTTCATGCTTTATGTTTGACATTCATTAATATGTTTCTTTTCTGACATCAACCTGTATCAACATGTTTCTTATTCGACATCAATGAAACATAAAGGTTCAAACATATTATTCTTTATACATTTATTTACATTATAGATTATCCTTATTTTTCCTTTGGATAGCTCATGTGTAGTATGAACCGAGTTGGTTCACTACATTTGGTATCATAGCAAGTCTGATGTAAAATTTTGGCCATCAATCTAGAGTTTCTCTGACTTGGTCTTTGACCAAAATTAGTCCCTTTTCCCTCATCCTCATTTTTCCATTTTGTTCTCCTTCCTACACGCCTTCTCCTCTATGTACAACCCAATTTCATTCCCTCGTAGTCCATACACTCCTATACGCCACATACTCCTCCTTCCTTATTTTCCCTCCACTCCTCCACTTCGTCCAAAGTGCATGCTACACCATTGGCTTAAACCTCATGATTACACTCCAATTCTTCCCCCGTCCAAGAAGCACTACACGCTCTCACTCTCACCTCATCGAATCCTATCCTCTACACACCACACTGCACCACACATCACAATACCCTCCCTTCTCACACTCCACGCACAACACCCCATTCATCGCTCACTATGTGTAGCACCAAAACCACCTCCCAATCACTTGTGACCTGCTACTACGCTCTAGCTTCCATGTTTGTCTACCTCACCATTGATCTCCATTCCTATTCCTACTCCCATATCACATTACGTTCAACACACACCATGTTCTCCTTCATGTTGTAACCACAACCACAAATTCATTATTCCCCATACTCCCCGATCTAAACCACACCACTCTCATAGATGTATTTCCTTTAAATATTCTTCAAACTCATGTCAACATTGCATCCAACATAAAATATACCCCCAAACCCTATAGTTGAGCGTACCTTCTCTATGTTGCACTCATCCCTAAGTGCACCCTCCCCAAACACCTACGCTCCCACTCATCCTTCCCATTTTCTCTCTTCCACCACTCTTTAGTTCCACTCCACCTGCACCAAATGCTCCATCTTTTCACACCCTGTAAATGCTCCATCTACTCACCACTCCACAAGTCATGAACTGATCCATACTGCATCAACCTTGTGCATGCCTCATATTTTGCCTACCACCATCCAGCACCATTTTCCACACCATACTCTCCATTAATGCCACATTTTCATCCTCATCCCTCTTGTAGCTTTCCAATCCCCATCCTACCCACGTCACACCACATATAGGGTTCAAAAAACCCCAACTTCAATCCAATTAAAAAATATATATAATAATAATATTATCAAAAAATAATTATTATGAAATATTTTTAAACCCTATTCTCCATATATATATAATAATTATTATTATTATTAAACCTTTAATAGCGGTAATGATAATTATTATTATTTAATAAGTTATTACAATTATTATTTAAAAAAATATCAAAGGAAGATTTAAGCTCTTTTCATAAGGACCATACTAGGTGCTCTTTGCACTTTTGTGTCCATTTATTGTTGAAGAAAAGAATATGAGTCGAGTTCNTATGAGTCGAATTCGTGAACCATGGAGTATAGTTCATATTTACAAATAAAAAAATTAGAAGATGGAGTAGTTAGTTATCGAAAATAAAATAGAAAGTTACATATGGCAATTGAATTACAAAAAAAACAAATGGAATTCAAAGAAGAGCATATTTCCTACCAACAAAATTGTATGGGAGAGTTATTCACACAAATTGATGAATTAAGCAATGTAAAGCAACTCAATCAGAAATTATAAAATCAAGATATCAAGAGGAAATTTGATGAGAGTATAGTAGAATGAGAAATATCACAATTGAACAAACTTCTTATCAAAAAATATAAAATGATTATGCAATCCCAAAAGAAATTAGAATTCCAAGAGTCAAAGTTTTACCATCTTCACAACAAATTAAAGAGCTACAACAATAGAATGGTGACATAAAAAATGCTCACAAATTAGAGATTTCAAAGGTCAATAAAATGATAACGAACAATAATGACGAGATCTTCTGGTTGAGAAATCATAATAAAATTCTAGTCACAGAAATTAGGAAGTTAAAGAATATTCAGAAGATGGAACAAGCTAATGAATATATCGAAGGGAAATTTTTAGAAAAGGAATAAGAGATTTGCCACCTTAGAAATCATAATCAAGATATAATGGAACAAGTTAATGAGATAAACGATGGTGAGAAGTCGCAAGAAGAAACATTCAACAAGTTTAAGAATGATAACAAGCTATTGGAAGATAAGTTAGAGTAGATCCCGAATGAGGTATCAAATACTTCAGGAGTAAAAATCCAAGTTGTAGTAAAAGAACAAACTAGATCCAATACACATCACAACTCAAGAAGATTCCCATTTGGTTTAAGAACAAACATATAAGGATGTTGGAGTACAATCAATAAGAACTCCTTATCGACATCCAAATCATAAAAGTAGATATATCTTAATCAATCAAAGTATCACTATTGAAAAATAATGAGAAATATTGCTACCGGCGCAAATAAACCTCATGATAACAACTCATTGTGGAAGTGCAACATTACACAAATAATTGAATTAGGATGGACTAATCCTTTTATGTTTTGAAAATTGTGTTAACACTCAATGGTTCATATAGTCTTATATTGTCAACTACGATAGAAGAAACAAAGATGTGACGACATTACGAGCAAAGAGTAAAGATGTAAAAGCTTCTTCATCAAAATGCTTTGAGGAAAAAGCATTTCTTAAGAGGAAGGAAATATAACATACAAAAATATATAATATTATGTATTAATAAATCATAAATAATAATAATAAACTAAATAGTTTTTTATTATTATGGGATGCATCTTTTCATGGATGGTCACCAAATGTCCTTAGTTTTTTTGTATATTGTATTTGGCACGCTTTCATTATAAAATATCATCTTCATATTATTCTTTATACATTTATTTCTATTATTTATTATCCTTATTTATCCTTCAAATAACTCATGTGCATTTTGAACTAGGTTGGTTCACTATAGAGTGTGGTCCAATTTTCATCAAGTCTAGATATGTTCCTACAAGAGTCTTATTTTGAATTTTGAACAAGGAATTTGAGTTTAGAAAAAGGTGATAATATTTATTTTAAATAAAAATTGACTTTGAAACCTGT
>LPNX010755044.1:8817-36813 GCA_001517045.1 Pseudotsuga menziesii | reverse complement strand
ATATATACACATATATATACACATATATATATACATATATATATATATATCATATGCAATTGGCTTATGCCCAATATATCAAACAAATCATCATGTTCATATGTAATGGGGTCTTTGACCTAGTATATCAAAATAAAACATCAAGGTAAAATCATAATCAATGGGGCTCATGCCCATAAGTGTTAGGTCCAAAATTCAAGATATTAAATGTATTAAATTTTAAGTTTTAACAATTAAAGATAGCTTAATAATCCATGTATACGTTTATTCATAACTTTCAACTAATAGTCCATATACACAATTAAATATATATAACTTAATACATATCTAGAAAATCTTGATTTAGATCGAGTGGCAGACAGAACTAAAGAAATGAAAAATGAATAAGCTTGAAATAACAGAAACTATACATATATTTCATGACTAGAAATATGATGAATAAGCTTGAAATAACAGAAACTATACATATATTTCACGACTAGAAATATGATGAATAAGCCTGAAATAACTGAAACTGTACATATATTTCAGTAGTAGAACTATGATTTCTAACTCTTTAGCTTTCCCCTCTGCATTGGTAATTATATTCAAAACCCCAAGATAAGTTTGATTATTCTGATTGTACAATCGCGCAAGTTGCAAGACCTGGAACAACAAACTCAAAGATGATAATAAATCTACATTATTTATTTCATATAATCTGTCATGATGGAGATATATGGGAAATTACATATGGCCCCTAGAATGAATGCATCAAATAAACCCTATGAGATTTATGGAAGGGAAGAGGAAACTTTGCCAAATATTCTCAAGTGAGTCTCTGACTATCTGCAGTGTTCAATATTTCCAGTTAACAACATGATACATAATGGAATACTCAATATGAATGACCTCCTCTACTTCCTTCACTTGTGAAATCATTCCACCTGCACAAACAATATTGTTATAATTCGGTAAAACAACAATTCATCAAAATATGCAGTGATCCCTTATAATAAAATGAAATATTGGAATAGACAAGGCTCATTGCAAATATATTCATGGTAGAAAGTCAAGGTTACAAGGTGTCATCTAAACCTTTAGGGATGAAACCAACAGATTTATGGACAACCAAATGCATACAATTTCCAATATTACTCTTCAACTTAATTCATAATTTAAAAAGCGCACAAAAACCACATATATACTATGATGCACCAGTGGTTTGTCATGCTCTATAATTCCTAGGGAGCATTTTATAAATGTTACTTGTCCAAAAATAAGGTATCACAAACAACTTTATATTGAAAATTGGTGCTACCTCTCTACACCTGCAAACATTTTAATAAATAATATTCAAAAATAAGGTATCACAAACAACTTGATATTGAAAATTGGCGTTGCCTCTCTACACCTGCAAACATTTTATAAATAATCTTCAAGATAAATGTGAGAGTTTCCTCCTCCAAGGAAACTCATCTCTACAACAAATACCTCCTTCCAAGCTAAAATCTTGGAATTGTGACTCAGATTTTCTTTTGTGGTTAGAAGGAATAATTATTAATTTCCCATATAAATTTAATCTATACAAATAACATATTAAGTTGTTAAAGAATATGTTAGTGAAATAACCTATAACTTTACCATAATAAAACCAAACTATGTTTACAATTTTTTTCTATTGTATATAATGTTAGTGCCAAGGAAACATTTTGGGAGTCCAATATTGTACGACTCTTTATCTTTTACCTGCTCCTGCTCCTAAATAAATTTACGGACCGAAACATAGGATGCCAGACTATCCTTGCATGGGATGTGTGGAATGAGGACTACCATGATCCACAGACATCTGATTCCGAGGATGGGTAGCTCTCAAGGGCTACGTGCAAATCAGAAGATAGTATCGAGCTCATTATCCCACTTGCTGACTTTATCAGGATACAAACGACTCCCCTTACTTGAGTCTTAAATGGACACAGTTTTCTCACCTAAAAATTCTCATGGATCATACTGTTAAATGATGTCGTCTTTACCGCCAAAGAGGGAAGCAACAATCAATGCTAGAATCAGCAATTAAACACCAATAAACATTCAAATAAATGTATTTTTTCAAATTACAGTTAATATAAAAAATGAAAAAATTACAAAATTTAGAAAAGTGAATTTTTTTTCGCATATTCAAATGAATTAATACAAATAAGGATTCATATATCACCTACGGTGACATAATAATAATAATACTAATACTAAAATCATTTTCATTACATGAAAATGTTGTGAATTGTTTGGACAAAAAGCCATTTTTACCTGATGGGTTAGTTCAAGCTCATAATTGAATGATACTAGTGCCGTGCTCGATCTGTTTGTTGTAATTAAGTGATATATTCTTCTTTGAATTAGAGCACTTCTAATAATAATTTATTGGGTTTTTCCATTGGGTTTTTCCATAGTTATATTCAGTGTTGATTAGGTATTGGCAATTTCTAGTATCTTTAATTTAATGGTAAATCTAGACATATAAAGGAAAAGCATGTGGTCAAAGAGTATCTATTGTTTTAAAAAGTTTAATTTCATATTGAAGTAATTTTAATGCCATATTGAAGTTTGTTATATGTATTTGTTTAAAATGTATGTTTATTATGATTTAATTTTTCAATATTATTGTTGTGATTTATTGAGAAAATAATTTTATTAATATTTAATAAATGACTATAAAAGTGGGTTCAATCTAGGTAAGAAACACCAGAAATACTCTTGTAAAGAGGAATCTATATATACAAAGTAAGGTAAACATTAATTTAGGATATGAAAATTCTAAACTCTCTACCCAAACTACACATTAAGAGGGGGATGTAGAGAGTAGGTGGCTCTAAGGAATGTAGAGAAAAATAATAATGGTGTTCTGCTAAGTCCATTTTTCCTAACATTCGAGGTTTGAAGAGACAGAATCTTGTCTAGAAGAGTTGGTATAATATCTAGATAATATTTAAGTGTGTATTCCTTTATTGGATTCTAGGTGGTCTCGTTTGCCTCCTAGTGATGGATATGGCCAAATGTAGTTGAGGCATTTTGGGAAGAGCAATGGTATCTCTAGTCATTCCTTGTGATGGATATGGTCAAATGTCATTGAGGCCTTTTGGGAGGAGTAATGGTCCCTCTATTCCACATAGATTTAGAGTCGAATACCCTATCAACATCCATATGTCTCTCGGTGTCCCTTGTTTAAGGGAGCATTATTCACATATATTCCAGGAGAATGTTGTAGGTGTCCCTAGTTCAAGGGAGAACTATATGCCAGTAGAATGTAGAAACTAAATAAAAAAACAACTCGAATACTTCATCCATCTTGTTCAATTATTTGGAATTTGAAACTACTAAATTTGGTTCCAACTTGATTCCTATTATGATCTAGTAGAGCCCCTTCATAAATAAGAGAACCTCTACTCTTAGGTTTCCATTCAAAATAGTCAAATGGCATTAAAATCTATTGGGAACATATATACATTCCTACAAATGCACTTCTTCAACTTGTAATGTAGCTTGGTCTTTGAAAAAAAACTATTAGACCAACTTCTTTAACACATGTGCATATGGGATACCATGTAGAATTTGAGCATGTAGGTCTAGACACTAAATGAGAGAGTAAAATAAGTGCAAGAGATCATATCCTAAGTACCTAGGTAGGAGAAAGAAGATATGGAGAGGGTTATTATGCTCTAACAATATGACACAAGGGATCCCAATTAAAGAAACTCGAGTAGTCTTCTCACAATGGAGTCACCAATTCTGTTAGGGAGAAAAGTTCACAAATATATAAGGTCGAACTATCATAGATCAATTCAAAGAATAACAAACTTATTTTCCAAAAATTATATGTTTATTACTTGCAATTACTAACTATTGGCTAGAGAAATTAAGTACATTATTTGAGTGGTTCTATTCAAAAATAAATTTGCATGCTAATCATGATAAAATTTCCAACAACTCAATCCACACACCAACATTTGCACAAAAATCACAACAACCTTTCTTGACAAAATTGGTTTTAAGCAAAGAAAATATGAAAATAACTAACTTTGACTAACATAGCTAAGTGAGTTAGTTAACTCATCCAAATAAAAAATGAAAATAATCAAACAAAAACAATTGCATTTCAACGGTGCTCAAATAAGATAGATCTTCCTTTTATTAAAGATAACAACAAATTGCAAATGTATCTAATGTTCTTCTACTAGGACAATATTTTATTGAAATGAGGGTGTCTCTAACCTTCTCACTTAAGACAACTTCTCATATGAAAACTCTTTTTTAACGAAAGAATGAGAAAACCAACAAAGTCTTAGGTTTCGTATGTAGGGAACCATGGAAATTTAAGGGGATAAATTTATCCAATGGGATTAATTTTTATGTTGTTTTCAAAAAAAAATTATTCATCTTCTATATTTTTTCAAGTATAATTGACCCAACTTCCATAAGATTAAAAATTGTAACTCTAAAAATAACCAAAATTGTCCAAAAGCTATATAAAACCCCTAGAAATTTGAATATTTTTTTAAAATGTTTCTAAACATTTTATGGTCGGAAAATAGATAATTAGTAAGATTCACCCATGTTTATACAATTTAATAAAATTATGGATCTTTAAAAATTTACTTGCTAAACAATATAGTTTTACATAAATGACAATTTTGATGGAATAAAGTATGATAAAATACCATGGATTATTTCACACATCATTGCTATAGGATAAGCATACTCTCAAACATTGTCCCCTTTCTTGCCAACAAATGAGCCCAATTTATATTTTTTTTTCTAACAAATGAGCTAACAAATTAGCACAATTTATACTTAGTAATTGGCTCAATGACTACATATGTACATGTAATGATGAGCATTCAATTAATAGATAATTTTTTTTGCACAGTTTCAAAGGAATACGCCACTTGCATTAAGAGGAAGAGCACATATACACATGTTTCCTTGAGGAAAAGAGCATGTTGGTAGAAAATCTTGAATTTCAAGAGATTTGGGAATGTACACGGTTGCAAATAATAGATATAAATGTCATACACGTGTTATATGAATGAAGGGTGTAAAATAATGCAACCCATGTAGGTCACATTCTAACAATGCATCCACCACCTTATGAATATTAAGTTTAAAACAAAAACGGAATTATCTCTCTCTTTGGGATAAAACGTTGGCATGTTTAGTTGATTATGGCCTAATTGTGTATTATTCATAGATACACGGATCTCTTAAACTTGGACATTAAACATGAAAGAAAACTAACCTTTTGTTTTGGGGAGGAGTTATTTGTTTTATCATCCTCTCTACTTTTTTATTTCATTCTTGATAAAATCGAGACTCGTCTTCTTATGTGTGCCATTCCTCATTTGTTCATGGAACCTATATATAAATAATTGGACATCACATTCGAACCCAACAAGCAGTGTCTCTTCAACATGTTTAGATCCTCCTTGTTCTTTTTCTAAAGATTTTTTGTAACATAGAGAACCTTAAAGCTACAAGAGATTGCTTGGGGAAGTTCCTTGATGTAGTTTAAAATAAACAAGGCCAATGCTTAAGCACTTCACTTAGTGTAGAATTTTCCTTGGATAAGGGACTCCCATAGTCCATTATTCTCTTGCTTTTATTGGTGAAACTTCAATCAACCATACGACAACTGCGAAAGTGTGTGTTTGCAATGCAATATATGTCATGCATATTGCCACTTTTCAAAAAAAAGTCGCTTGATTTTTGTCATCTAGAAATCATTTAGAAAAAAGGCTAAAAGAAAACCTTTACTACAACTCCACAGAGAAAATGTGAGAAAAGAAAAACTACCATGCCTAGTAAGATTCACAACATCATCTATTCAATGACCATTTTCAATATTATAATTGTATTAAAGTTATAACTAACTTAAATTCTTTTAAGTTAAAAATATTACACATAACATAAATAGTAGAAAACCAAAGATCAAAGTTCAGCAGTATAAAGTTTTTATTTATAAAATAAATAAATATAAAAGTTCATGTTTAGTGATGAGTTGATTAAATTTAACCTAGATTTACATTTAATAATCTCAATTGTTTAAGTCTAGCTTAGTTTAAATATTGAAAAATTCTAACGAAATGTAAAATTTAAGTGTAGAATGTTTATAATGATAAATAAATAAATGTAATTCACATTAATAACCCATTTTCATCATCAAATTCCACTAACAAATTTATGAATAATCTTCAATCTCAAAGTGGCATAATGTGATCAAATTTGACAATGTACCATCTGACCTTTAATTAATTAATTCAAAATTCTTCATAAGTCCAATCCACATGGAGATTCACACACATCCATAAAGTGGAAGAACAATGATTATTGTGGAAAGCTCATTGCTGGCCATTGGAACTCAACACCTTAAGTTCCGATTGCCAAGGACCACAATCATTATTCAACATATTAAAATCCAACTTCCAACAACCGCAATCATTATTTTGGGGCCAGTTGGTTAATGATCACCCACATCTAACCCCAACTCTATCTCTGACTCTAACAGCCTATGACAAATCACAACGATGAAGACTCATCTACACTCATTAAAGGCCCAACGACACAATCGAACCCAATGGAAAATGGGAAACCCTAACTAAAAGTGATATACTCTCATAATTTGACCCAACGACCCAATGGAGATGGGAACCCCTAACTAAAAATGATCTATTCTCATAACTTTATATATCAAATGAGGTTGTAGAAAAAGAAAACCAAGGTGATATTTAGATCGGTCGGGAAGCGTCGGGTCTCTGTATAGCGAGAGTTTGAAGTGAAAATTGAAGTGTATCTATAACGTCAAAGCCAATTGGAACCTCCAGTACACGAGTTTTCATCTTGTTTGAGATCTCACTGATTCTAGTTGATGGAACATTGGGATTTTTCTTGGAACTACGAGGCCGGTTCTCCACAACCCAGGTCAGTTACAATGTCATTACCACTTCCTCTTTCTCTCGAATGCTGGTTCCTGTAATGCGCTAACGACTTCTGATGGAGACTGTAAGTCTCCTCTCTGTATAAGTCTCCTTATCCTCTGCTCATAATTCTCCTTATCATTATCCTCTTTGGGTAAGTCGTTAGTGCATTACAGGAACCAGCCATGGATCCAACACTGATGCGTCGCATAGGCATTTAGGATGAGCATAGCAGGGATAACAGTAATATCAGTTAATCATGGCCAGTTTGCCATCTCGGTTTTGTATCAGGTGAAGAGGTATGCCAACTCAATTGTGGCCATATCTACCATGATTTTTGCATTTCCTGATGGATCAGATATGAAGTTACATGTCTAGTTTGCAGAGCAAATCAATAACTTATAATTGGATTTTCTTATAACAATCGTCACTTGTTTGGAATTTGTTGCTAATTGGATTTTGAGGAATATTTTTTACTAGGAAACATTCATCATTTATTAAGCAAGAGCCACAAGGTGGCAATGTCACCATAGTTGTTAATAAATATTGGTATAATACAATTGTTAATAACTGTTCCTATAGATATAGGATGCCTTTGCCACAAAATTGTAATAGAAAAGAAAATTATTTTGCCACAAATTTTTTAGCTCTCGAATAGATTTCATTACTTAGCCATCAAATTGATTTCTGAGTGTTTTGTTGCAACAATGATAATTGGAAAAGATGAAAAACATGTGCTAAGAACCCATTCTTCATGGTCAAATACCTAATTTGTTACATCTTAAATATAGATACATCCACTTACACTTAAAAAATGGTGTAACATATGTGTAGACTTCATTGAAATAGCTAGAACATGTACGTAGACTTCAACAAAAATCTTAAAATAACTGCAACAATTGTTAAACTATCATCCCAAATGCTTAAACTATTAAAAATGGAGGGTGATGATGAATTACAAAGAAAAAATTGAAAACATTAGAAATTACATTTTACTTAAACCTCCAAATGATGTTATAATGACCATTTAATCTCATTTTCGTGTTGAATCAAACATTTTAGATGCTTTCACCCTAAGATATCTTTTTCATAGAATTTTTTATTTATGATTTTTTAAAATGGAATTTTCATAATTAGATGGCTGAATTTTATTAATTTTAATTATGTAAAATATTTTAAATTACAACTAAATAAATTATGTATTTTAATTATTTTTTATGAAAATTATTTTTATAATTATTTTTAATTGAAGAGAGGAAGCAATGGAGTTGACCTAAGCAATAGAATCAAAGGGAATGGACATCCAATTTTAATTGTTCTGGAAACACAATTAATTAAATATGAACAATCATCGTAATAAAATGGGAATACAAGTGTAATGGGAGAAAAGGAATGAACTTATGTTTAATTTAAATATTATATAAATGTGAGCCTTCGTATAAGTATTGATCGAACCTTTTGGAAAAGGTTCGAAACACAATTTATGTGGCAATGTCCCTGACAACAACATTGCTTTTGGAGGGGAGAAAATTTGCAATTGCATGCTTGTACCTTTTGTATTTAGGAAGCATGGATAAGTCTTAGCTGTATTTTTTACTAAAAATCATAGGCCAATAACGAAGGGAAAAGTATGAGGTGTTAAAAATCAACCATGCTTTGGAAGTGCGTTGCTTGAGAGGTAATGTTAGAATTATTTAGCCTTGGAACCTTGTTGGTGAATCATCAATAAGATTAAAGAGGATAATCATTTTATTAATCTTGGGTGATAATTTTCCTATTTGAATCGAAGATTCTGGATTTGGAACTGCTTCTAGGGAAATTTTAGTCTTTTTAGTTAAAATCCTTATTGGGGGCATAGAGACCTAGGTAGAGATGCGTGATTCATGGATTTCATAATGGAAGCATTTTACCCTGGCAGTGATCGGGAATAATCTCCATTTATTTTGTCTCATACTACCGAGGAGATGGTAAGAGCATCAGTTGCAACAACACAAAGTGTTCATCCTAGTCCTTCAATAGTTGTTTCAACGAAGCAACATAATAACCATAATTTGTAGTAATGGAAACAACAATCACAAAAAGTTTAGAAATGGGGTCCAAATACAAGGGAACCTAATAGGAAATCATCCTTCAATCGAGAAATATTATTGTAGGATTGGGTGAGTTGCTCATTCCTTAACAATGTAATAGATAACATTGTGTATTTAGTGCATGATTCTTTATAATTCCTAAAATTACATGTGTGGAAGAACATGGTGTTGACTTTTTATTGTTTTAAGTTCTAATATATGAATTATTTGGTTTCTTTTATTGAAGCATTGTTTTTTGTTTGAATATTCCTTTTACATTTTTGACAATAGTCTTTCCAAATTAGAATGCATGACAATGCACTAAATATGATATAGATATTTACTATGGACACCGATATTAATTATCACAAGAATATTATATATTATGCAAGGTCCTTACTAATATGAGTTGCTTCCAAATATTAGGTTTCACCGAGATCCACATCGATCCAAATCAAAACCAAACGTGAGTTTACAGTAACATCAAAACACCAAGCTTCATGGACAATTATCAACATAAAGCTCTATCACTGACAAGATTACTATAGAACCAAAACATAACAGCACTTGTAGATAAAAGTAAGCCCTAACCCATTATCCGATTCTCATATCTATCTTCTCCACCTACCACCCTCAGAACCACCCCCAACACAACAAGAACCACCACCACCACCATAACCACAACCACCACTACTATAGAAACTGTCGTCGCCATAACCACAGTCTCCACAGTCACAACTAGCACCACCGCTTCCATAGTAGCCATGGGAACCACTGACACCACCTCCACTATCATTTAACAATGTTAACGATGATTCTCCTCCCATAAAGTATATTTACATTCATTGCATGGATGTCATCTCTCATTGATTGCTCGTTGTTAAAGGTCATGAAGTCGAATCCACGGGGTCTACCTAATTTCGAAGGAAAATAAATATTTAGTATCAAACAGCAAGATCCTTTAAATCCAACTACAAAACCATTAAAAACCCTAGAAGAAACCCTACATACTCGAGCCATATCAAGAAATTAGAGCACAAATAATAGGTTTACCTTAGATTCCATGACCTCACCATAGGGGCTAGAAATATCCTGTAGGCTTCTCACATTGATGGACCATGCCATACCTCCTATGAACGATACGAACTCTAAATCTACTACAACGATATTCTTGAAATATAATTTACAAAAGACTTGATAGGAAAAGAGAGAAAAAGAAACTACTAACAGAGAACAAGAATAGGAAATGAACATAACCAAGGACAAACTGCACCCATGAACAAGTGATATTTAGTGTCTCCATCCCACACTTTATAGAAAAATTTTCCATCCCTCCAGTGTCACAAACGTTGGTCCACATGGATCTCCTCCCGAGAGAACAAAATCCAAGTCCAAATATCCATTTTGTGCATGCTCTCGCACGTATGTCATTGAGTCCACTGTAAGAAATGGATAGGACTGGCACATCTCAAAGTGAGAAATTGGGGTTCATGATGGCTTATTATTGCATAGCGTAGAAGCTTCCTAGTGTATTCTCCTCAACATCAATGCATTGTGGTAATTAAATGATTTGAATGATCTCTTCCCAAAGAAATGATAGAACCACAAACCCAACCAATTCTGGAAGAGAAGACGCAGAAACAGGAAGTTAGTGGGCGCCATACAACCACTCCAAATTTCAAGATTGGCATCCCAACTTGCCTACCAATAGTTTAATAATCAATGGCATAAATATTTTCAAGGTTTAAATGGATGAGGTATGTTGGTTGAAGTGGGAAGGAATTCTTGAGATAAACATCATCAACTGATCCCAATCAAAAGGTAACAAATTCTCATTATTTAAAAAATTCATATAAAAATTTTTTTTACTATAAACAAACTATCCAAAACTATATCTAATCAACATTGCTTTTGTTATAATAACCATTACCATTGTGTGACTTATTTATGTGCCACACTAGTTTCAACTAAAACATAATTTTCAAAGGAATTGAGAACTACCACCCACCTCTTTTACCGTGAAATATGATCAAATATTCCTCAGTAGTGACAGGAATTAATCCTCCAGCTATAATATTGGTTGGAAGGAAACAATTATTTTCATTGCTGTGCTTTTGTAGATATGAACTAGGAAGGGTGCTCGACAACGTAGTTCTCCTTATAGTGATGGGAAAATATAATACTTCAAGTAGCATCAGTAAGTCTCTTTTCATTATAGTGATGATCTAAATATTGAGCATAAAACCCATCTCCCATAAAGAGCTTCATCATAAACGAATGTGGTGTGCAGAATTAATTCCTTGTTGTATGTGCATCCAAGTACTAATTTTTTTTTTGAAAACAACATAAAAATTAATCCTATTGGATAAATTTATCCCCTTAATTTTCCATGGTTCCCTACATACAAAACCTAAGACTTTGTTGGTTTTCTCATTCTTTCGTAAAAAAAGAGTTTTCATATGAGAAGTTGTCTTAAGTGAGAAGGTTAGAGACACCCTCATTTCAATAAAAAATGGTCCTAGCAAAAGAAGATTAGATACATTTACAATTTGTTGTTATCTTTAATAAAAGGAAGATCTATCTTATTTCTGCACTGTCGAGATGCAATTGTTTTTGTTTGATTAATTTGATTTTTTATTTGGACAAGTTAACTAACTCACTTGGATATGTTAGTAAAAGTTAGTTATTTTCATATTTTCTTTGCTTAAAACCAATTGTGTCGAGAAAGGTTGTTGTGATTTTTGTGCAAATGTTGGTGTGTGGATTGAGTTGTTGGAAGAATAAAAGCTTCATTCTTAAAACTTAAAGCTCATAAATATATCCACACAAAAATCAGAATTATGAACTGCGTTCTTTGAATGCAAGTGCTAGCCTATGACTACATAAGGTCTCTTGGATTTTATGATTGGGATTTCCATATAAACCAATTTTAGAATGCAAAAACACTTGAATGAGAATGACACATATGCTCACCGATTAAATTGGGAGTACAATCATTCATATGCCTATTGTACACCCGATAGTCGCAGCTTCAGAATTGTCATTTAAGCATCAAGCACTCCAATCAATCATTAAAAATTCTGAAATGAATCCTACCAATCATTTTGGAAAAAAATTGAAAGGAACCCTACCAATCATCTTGATAATTTAGTTGTGTATTCTTACGATAAGGTGGGCATGCCTAACAAGGATATTTTTACTTAAGCTAGGCAATAAGTTGAGAACTATATTTTTTTTCTATAGCAAACCTTTTCTTGTTTTCCTACACTGTCGACACGTCCATGCACACCTGAGCAAGATTTATAACGCATGATTGCCTAACACTTGAATGGTGCACCTATTCCAATTCAAGTAATCAATGTAGAAATGATGGATGATGAGAGTCTGAGACAAGTTGTAGGGCGAGTGCCATATACAGAGGAAATTAGCAGCGGAGAGACCAAGGGCAAGTAATAAAGCAAATTAATTGATATAGTTTGGAGTGACAGACTTCAGGGAACCATGACTGAACTCACCATCCATTATGGCATCCCCTTCCATTCCCACCAAAGAAAATACATGTACGATACAATTATGCATGTCCATGTCAATGGTAAAAAACCCAACACAAATTTAATCAAGAAACACATGCAATATACAATTACACATCCCATGTACATGGAAAACAATCTAACACTGTCAAGCATATATCAGAATCGAAACCCAGTGAAAAGGTTGGAATATAACAAAAGTAGCATAGAAAAGTTCAATACAGAAAAAAAAATGCTCTAAAGGCTCTATTACAAACTATTCCTCGTGTATCATCATTACACACCTAACTCCCATCTGAATATGTAACAGATTTGACATTAGCCATTCAAAAAGTAAAATTACTAAAATACTTCATAGACAGCATACAAGACATAGTACATCACAGACTTCATATTAGTCGTCCAAAATAAAAACATTTCATTGACAGTATACAAGACATAGTACATCACTTGGAACATATATTCTAAAGTGCTCCTCGTATAATTACCATAAAACACCTAGATCCCTACTGCAAATCTTTTCTGTATACACAAGAGTATTAACAGGTATTTCAACTCATTCATTCAAAAACCAATTAAAATATTTCAAAACAAGTCATGATATATAACTTGGATTATGCATAACCTTTTTACTTCGATCTCTACCTCATCTTCGATCAGTAAAGAGTTTTCTTTTCGACGCACACAGCTCCTCCCTTCCGTGGACTTCCCCTACACAACTCAATAAACATGTGTATTGGGTACACTTAAGGTTCCTGGATTAGACGAACAGTGCGAACTTGTTCGTTTTCTGGGTCACAGAGAAAAATTCAATTGTTAGTTAAACCAAAACATACTGGAGCGTTTTGAGCCCAATAGGCCTGAGCATTTCAACCTCACTCTGATACCATATGTAATATACCCCTGATACCTTAAAGCTACAAACCATTCAAGAAGTCTGCAAAATAAAAAGTTTAGTAATCTTTTCACCAATTAAAGCATTTATACTGTATTCATTAACATCATCATCATGTAAAATAGATAAGGATGCACAACATAATAATACAATATTGAAACAACCATATTCACGTGGTTCACCTCATCCATGAGGCTACGTCCACCAATTTTTGCTAGTTCCTTTATTTCTTTAATTTGTCAAAGGTTTACAATTCTGCAGTACCCCAGCTGCAAATTATTTACACAGTTTCTCTCTCGTAGAGGTATTTCATAACACATATGCGCCTTACATCAAGGCCTACCTTTTTGAAAGGGCGGACATACCCACCGAGCAATTGTTGTCAAAATTACAGATAAAATATTTAGCATAAAATTTCTCATTGAAATAAATCTGTCCATAGGCATGTTCTATATGTTTATTTGTTCTATATCGAGAGAGTGTGTTTTTCTACTTATCATACTGAGAGACACTTACTGTCCAGATGTGACCATGTAGCTACTTACTAAGAATCCCCATACATTATATCATTTCCATACTTAGACTTGGGGAGTGGCTCAACACTGAAATAAAAATACAACCAAACAGAGGTGGTGAACTTATTCCCTCGGACTTAAACCTAGGAAACTAACAGACGTGACAATAAAAGAAACCTGCATATCAATCAAATACAGGCATCAAGTACATAATCCAGCCTTATAACACTCAGGAGCATCGACACCTCCTAGATCTTTTAACCAAAAAAAATAAAACCCTATTAACATGCAAGCAGGAATGCATGCTCTAGGTATTGAAAATAGGCAACGAGGCAACCAGGTCAATCCTAGGCAATGGGTTGAAAGAAAAACAAAACGCCGATATAATGCAATCTGCATATCATAACTCAGAGGTGAATAGAAACAGTTTAAAAGAAAAACCAGATCGCAGGTATAATACCCTCTGCAAATCCCATCTCCAATGTCTACTGAATGGTAAACCTGGTAATGCTTGACTCAAGATGCAGACATCGTAGACACCACAATCTTATTCGTTTGGCAATCGTGCCCAAGGTAGAACCGAGATAAGAAAAAGAACGAAACACTGGTGTAACACTCTAGGACGTAGACAACAATAATGGTTTGCATGCAACAAGATTTATGCACACATTCAAGTCTACTGGTAACAATAAAACGCAGGCATTAGTCCGGGTTTTCCAGTTGAAAACGTAGAGTTAAGAGAACATCCATATAGGCACTGGCTATAATCAGAACTTAGAGTTTAAAGGATTAGCCATACCTTATGGATCCCAACATCTATAATTTACTGATCTGGGTTGTAAAACGATCGAAACAAACTATTCCACTCAACCAATATAATCCATGTTCAGATCAGAGCATACGTAACCATGGACAATGACTGGGGCGTAAATCGAGATCCATGTCGTGGCATATTCAAGGCCATGCAAGTGATTGCAACTCACAAAAAAAATGGACTCTCTTGTGCAGCGATTCTCCTCCTCAGTACAATGCATAAATTTTTAATAAAACTCAGAGGTTCATGTACCGAGATCCCAACGATATCAACAATAAAGCATACTGGCAGTTTTTTACTAAGGCGGATGGGGGTTCAGATCCAATGTGCTGAAACCAAGGCTCTGTATAAGTAGGCTTTGAAAAATATGTGGTTCAGACCAGATTGACAAAAATACATGCAGGCTTGTCTTCTACTTACGCCCAACTAAAATAATCCTTTATCCATATATTTGAATGGAGGTGATGGGGCGGCATTTTACCTAAATCCTTCAGCAATTATAAAGGATTCCTAAAATCGGACCTTTCTCTGCAACGCAGTCCCTCAGACCATGATCTCCCTTCCAGTGCTATTCAGGGGTTGTGGAGAAGAAAGCCAGCCCACTAGCTTTATCTGTGTGGTTCCCAAACCACCAGGTTTATCAAGCACATCAGTCCCTCATTCACCACTCCAATGCAATTTGAGGACAAAACCACTGTGAGCATGCAAAAAGCTAGCTATTAAAGCTTTAACAGGGGAAAAAAAACTCCTTGAATCATTATTGGCCCTATCGTGGCCAAAACGATTTCACAGCAACTTGCAGCAGCCCAAATCGCAAGGGAAAACTTAGTCAACAAATGTGGGGATCAACAGTCGATGAACTACAGGGGAAAACCACCATAATATACAAAAGATACAATGTTGTAAAGGGAAAACACAGTCAATCCAGATGTGTAGGAGACTACAACCAGGGATCAATAAGGAAAACACAGTAGCATATCCAAAGGAAGGATGGGACAATACACAGTCCGATCATATTGAGGGAAAATCGATTCTCTGCTTCCTGAAAGGAAAAACCTAACCACAGACCGACAATCAATGCAAGAGAGAAGGGTGAACCCCTACACAATGCATTGTGAAACATTTTATCCCCCACTCTGCATGAGGAAAGTGAATAGCCCACGATATGAGAGAGTGGACAAACGGTCAGCATCCCAAACGGTGCGTGAGGAACCACTCCCAGCCCATGCATGACTGAACCATCTATGGAGGTGCGTGGGGGAAAGCCTACCACCCACCCCTACCTAGCATTAACTATCTCAACTAAACAGGGGTTTAAGGTTTGACACATGGTTTTTCCCCATGAGGTCCAGGTTTAGCATTCCCCCCCTTAACCTTAGGAAATCATGCCTCTTCTCAATTTGGTTGTAGTGAACATAGCTGGTTGGGTTCCGTTAATTAAAATGCACATTTACATGATGCCACAAGTTAATACGTGTCGCATGTCCTATATACCATCGGTGAGAATTCCAATCCAAAACATAACATAACCAAATTGATGGTGGGGCCTTTGCCTTTAGCTCCTCACCATGATTATTTACAATATATGTATAATGTATATTTAATGCATCAGGGTCAAAACCAGGGTGTTACATTATAGTTCATGAAACCCTAGTTGGTTTTCAATTTGTACATCTACATTTGTTTCTAGTTCCATCTCATAACTTGTAAGGGGCACGATCAAGGGTTTTGCAGAGTTGACACATGAATGCAAGAGTTGAATTGAAGGAAATTAAGCAAAAACCTAGTTTACGAAATCAATGCACAATGAAGTCACTGGTCCTTGAAAACAGAAGGGAGAGGGCCACCTAGAAGTAATCGCATGCCAAGAGACCAATGGAGTCAACGGTTCTTCGATCCAACCTCCAGTTTCTGAGTTATGTCCAGTTGAAATTTGCATGAAAATGTCATTCAGGGACACTTGGTGACTTCCGGTCTAGGAGCGAAAAACCAAACATAGCAACGAAATTGAATGTCGTTGGTTTTTGCAAGTGTGTATGGGAAAGGCCGATATGGGAACCCTACCAACACAACCATGGTTGAGGGTTTTTATGCATTGACCCACCAATGAAATAGTTGCAAGAGTTGACCCAACAATGTAATTAAATGTATATTAATATTAAAAACATAAAAAAATGTAAATTTCAACAACTTGAGAGCATGTTATTTTCTGATTTCTATTTGTTGGTGTCTAAAGACATCATTCTTGGTGCCTCCAATGTGCCATAGATGGTGTTTGTATCCTAGGAACACGAAAGGCTATACATTAGTACTCTCATAAGAAAATAAAGAGAAGCCAATGAAAATGTGCAAACATGATTTATAAATAACTCACCTGAGGTTGTACGATCACGTTTATAGTGTCCAGTATCCTCTGAATAATGTTATGTTTGTGAATGGCATCTATCAATCACAAGTTTATTACATTGGGAATAAAATAAGGCTAAATAATTGAAATTGGGCTTCAGCATGCACTTTAAAAGTTAAATAACTCACCTTACAATGCACTCAGACGAGTAGGCCATCTGGATCATCTCTATTGCCGATGGTGTCCATCAATATTTCGTGCTCTATATGAGGTATCAAGTATCGTATATGTGATCTATATTTTTTACTAAGTGTGCACAGCTTGATTTTATACCAAATACTAGGTTGGTGAAGTGGTATACAATAGATCCTGGTCTATAATCCTGATATACATACCCAACCTTCCTTTTCTGTTGTGCTGTAAGTGTCAAGTACTCCCCAATTATAACCATCAATCCAGTTGGGAATTCAATATTTTCATCATCTGTAATAGGTTTGATAATAATTTGTTTCTCCTCTAAGCAACGTTCAAGTCAATAGTCAGGATCCCATTCATTATTTTTTGGGGAAACCACTGCATATATCTGACCTGTGAAAGGAAATAGGTCGAGTTAACAATACATTTTTTAAATAAGGCCTTGCATTTCTAATTTATACATAAATTAAATTCTACTTAGGTCGAGTGAACAATAGATAAATGCAATTTCTTATTTAGGTACTACTAATTTACTTTTTTGTACCTGCTTGTATGAGATCCGATATATGATCATAGTCTGTAGAAATAAGTGTCTGATCATGTTCCAAATGGTCTATTTCATTAACCTCAATGAATTTGGTGCCAAGTGTCACTCGATCCCATGTCTCAACTGTATCTGTATACTCACAATCATCCCATTCATCAATGCTATAGGAACTGCAAAATCAAGCCTTCAATCTTGTCCAAATTTGTAGGGCTGAGTTGTCTGATCTTCTAATTGAATGGAACTATCGAGTTCCATGCATTGTGTTCACTCAATGTGTTTGGGATCAGTCCACATTTGTCACCTCCTAGAATATTCTCCACACTAGGTGTTTCCTTGTTGCTTATTCTCCGATGATAGATGCACACCATTTCACTATAGATGCAGCATCTCGAAGGTGAGCACCTGTAAACTTCATCTCTTCCCTTCAAAGGGCAGTTTTTATGCATGCACCAACACCATCGTGCTCTCCTTTTCCATGACCAGTTTCAAAGTAGTTCCATACATGTGGCACCTTGTATTTTATATGCAACAAACAAAACCATTCAAATACACATGCATTCTTGAACTTTCCAACACAACCATCTGACCAAATTAAATGACGATAAAATGGTATATCCATAGCTATCACATGATCATAGAATAATTTAAAGCAATGATGCACGTAATGAATTTCATGGGTCCATTTGTCACTTATGTAGAAGTGACATTATTTCCGTATCACACGTTTCTCTTCATTGCTATATGGCCCATGTCGATACGTGATATGCACCATTATGCTCACCTGCTCTGAGTGATAGTATTGACTTTGTATTTCATTTTGTGGTTGTAGGGTGTAATTTTATGCAAAGTCAACCACTGATAGTATTGTTCTGAGAGGGAAGGTGTCCCGACATATTCTGAATTGCTCATTTTTCCTCCATGCCATATCGACATGTTAAATGTACTATTGGATCTTTCCACAAAACTCTGAAATAAAATCACATACTTGCACATGGTGTAAAAAAATAAATAGTTTTATAAAACAACATAAAAAAATGTGTACATGAATATTGATATGTCAATATTCAACAATTTACCTGTGAAGTCACCAATTTAATCTTCCTTCTTAATTTCCCATCATATAGCTGATATGTCTCATACTGGTAGTTATGCTTCTCAACAATTGCATTCCCAAATGCTTGAACTTCACCGTCATGGATGAGATCAGACCATAATGATAGCCCACCACAATTTTTGCAAAAACCCTCTACACATTGTTTTAAGTAATGTGTCTTCCCATCTTGCCTCGGAGACATTATGCTATGGATGAAATCTCTAGATGGCATTGGTGGTACTATACTTGAGCATTCCTGCACATGGTTAGGATGCAAAAAGCGATGGATATGTGCAAATGTAGGGTAATATAGGTAAAACTCTATCATTGTGGTATCTACAACAACAAGTGTTCCGGATGGTATTGGTTATAACATAGCAAGGCTTTCATTTTTCAAATGATATTTGCCCGAGCCTTAGCTCTACGTGGGAAAGTTTAAACATCTCAAACATTTTAGTTTGTGTCATGTCAATATAATGTTTAACATGAGGTTCATTGTTTCTAGAACCCCTACAATGTTTTAGCGCATTCTTCGTGTTAGAAGAAGGCCTAGTGTTATCGTGCCAAAATGTGTGCCTATGGCTTGGGGTACCACAATAGACAGCTAGACTCCAGAAATCAATCTTTCCCAATATGCAATAGAAATAAAAACATCTAACACTAAAGGGTCAAACCTCGTACCTTATTCCGGACGGTTGAAGTAGATCCCCATTGAGCTTTCCAATCTTCAGCTTGAATTGTTATAGCACGTCCTCAACAACAAGTAAAAAATACAAGCATACTATATTTCATGGTGTTAGATCTATTCTAGCATATATAATCAATAATGTATAAGAATTTGACATATTCCAATGGATATAATAATCATTCAAATACACATTACTGGACAGGAAAAGATATTTCTATTAATATGACTCAGATATTACAAGTGACAACCTCTGACGGCACGTCTGCGAACCGTAGAAACTGAATCTCCCACTTGGGCCTCCACCACCTCAATCCTCCATCACTTCGATAGCAAGCTTACTAGAAAAAGGCAAGCTTGGGAAGAACACAACAGCGCTCCAAGGGACAAAGGGATGTAGACTCAAGCATAAGTTCTGGAAACAATGGACTATAGTCTCGTTACTCTCAATTCTCTCTTATGCTTTCAATGTCTCAATGGGTTCCTTATATAGCTTTTCAAATGGATACTGAAAGGTCGAATCCATGTGATCTCAAGGCATATGGAAGGCTAGGAGTCATATGAGTTGGATCGAACTCAAGGAACGCTCCAAAAGGTTTTGGATTATGCACACATCCCGATGTACGCGACTATAGAGGGAATATTCACGTATGTACGCGGTTATCGGGGAAAAGGCCGTGTATATCATTTTTCTTATGTTTTTAGGGATGGTCAAGGATACATCAAAAGACAAAAAGTGGTCCATAGGGGCTAATGAGTCTGCGGCGGGACAGGGGAAGGCCATACAATGTGTGATTCACCTAGTGTGGTGAAATACACTATAACACCATAGCTATCACATGATCATAGAATAATTTAAATCAATGATGCACGTAATGAATGTCATGGGTCTAGTTGTCACTTATGTAGAAGTGACATTCTTTACATATCACACATTTCTCTTCATTGCTATCTGGCCCATGTCGATACGTGATATGCACCATTATGCTCACCTGCTCTGAGTGATAGTATTGACTTTGTATTTCATTTTGTGGTTGTAGGGTGTAATTTTCTGCAAAGTCAACCACTGATAGTATAGTTCTAAGAGGGAAGGTGTCCTGACATATTCTGAATTGCTCATTTTTCCTCCATTCCATATCGACATGTTAAATGTACTATTGGATCTTTCCACAAAACTCTGAAATAAAATCACATACTTGCACATGGTGTAAAAAAATAAACAGTGTTATAAAACAACATAAAAAAATGTGTACATGAATATTGATATGTCAATATTCAACAATTTACCTGTGAAGTCACCAATTTAATCTTCCTTCTTTCTTTCCCATCATATAGCTGATATGTCTCATACTGGTAATTATGCTTCTCAACAATTGCATTCCCGAATGCTTGATCTTCACTGTCATGGATGAAATCAGACCATAATGATAGCCCACCACAATTTTTGCAAAAACCCTCTACACATTGTTTTAAGTAATGTGTCTGCCCATCTTGCCTTGGAGACATTATGCTATGGATGAAATCTCTAGATGGCATTGGTAGTACTATATTTGAGCATTCCTGCACATGGTTAGGATGCAAAAAGCGATGTATATGTGCAAATTTAGGGTAATATAGGTAAAACTCTATCATTGTGGTATCTACAACAAGTGTTCCGGATGGTATTGGTTATAACATACCAAGGCTTTCATTTTTCAAAAGATCTTTGCCCGAGCCTTAGCTCTACGTGGGAAAGTTTAAACATCTCGAACATTTGAGTTTGTGTCATGCCAAGATAATGTTTAACATGAGGTTCATTGTTTCTAGAACCCCTACAATGTTTTAGCGCATCCTTCGTGTTAGAAGAAGGCCCAGTGTTATCATGCCAAAACGTGTGCACTAGGCCCTTCACTACTTCGACTAACTTCATGACTTTGTGGGGAAGCCTACCGCTAAATGCCCATAATGTTTCCATTTCTCTCTCTACATCAAGGTTGTCTCTTCTTACTGAATATTTTTTAAGTGTCTTTGGATGTAAAGGCGCAATTTGTGATGTGCATTTAAGTAAAGGACATTGTCTTGTGGATCTACATACAATTGATTCAACGAATACACAAGGAGCCACATTACAGTCCTGTGAACGAGTTTTTTTACCAATCGATGTGAAGCAGCAGTAAGAGATTTAACAATGTGATTACTTGATTTGATATTCTTCATTGTTCTTATGCCTAAATTTCTTCTAACAGTCGCCATATTTCTAGATTTAAGCAAAGCTAAAAATAATTGGCATTTACTAGCTTCGGATTTGTTATCAAAATATTGTTTCATTATTTGAGAACAATGACAAAGGATAGTGCATTTAGCCACCTTACCTTCCGTGGAAGTCAATTTGCTCTCATCCACTTGTATGTGTTTAGGAGTTCTCTTTCGTTTTTATGTGAAATTTCTTTCCGTTTGAAATGCTCGAGTGGCATTTACATCCACTACAGGATGACAACTTCGATTAGGAGATTGAACCACCGACCATGGTTGTTGTTGAGTCACATTTGCATTAGGAGCAACATAATTATCGAACTCTTCACAAGATTTTCCATGTTACTAATGGATCAATAATATCATCTTCTCTATAACCAGCTTCCTTTAATGTTGCATTATCTTCCTCAGCCTCTACGTGAGGTATCTGTTGAGGGGGAATGGGAACTATTTTCTCATCTAATGAATGCCGGGGATTTCTTGAATCTTCCCTTTTTTTTCTTTTTTTTTTCAGCTTCTTCCGGTGTAAGCACCTTCCTCGCTGACTTCCGACCTCTATTTCATACATTCCCCATTGAAATCCACCCAAAATTGTACAAAACCTATGGATTTATGTAAGTAATGATTAAATTGTAGGTTGAACTATTCTCTGTGTGCGGGTTCAGGAGAATTATGTCTTTTTCTATACTAAACCTGGCTCACAACACGCAACCCAACATTTTTTATATAACACATATCACATATGTGATATAATGCATGTCTGTTTTATCGCATATGCGATATGGATACAATGCTTTTTAAGTAACGGGCAGTTTTTATTACGTGATTTCCAAATCACATATGCGATCTAGTGCATATCAAATGCATATCAAAACTGGACTGAAATATGTTAAACTTCTATAACCTTACAATGGACCCCATACCAATCGTTAAGACCTCCAAACCTATCCTTGGACCATGGTAGTGTCTATAGAACTATCCCTTGTATGGAAATATTCATCATGGTTCCTATATGACCATGGTCAATGCCTCCTGAAGAATCTTCAATTCATAAAATAAACTAATGGCAAATATATCCCATATTAAGGCTAAATATCCCCTTTAAAGGGAATGTGTAGTGCTTTAAGACTTGTTTCTGTTACATTGTTGTCCCATTACCATGGTTAAGACCTTGAGACCCATCCTTAGTGTATAAAACCTGATAATGACACCCATATCCCATAAAGGCCAAATATTCCATCTATAAGGCATGTGTGTTGATTTAGGGACTTATTGTGTACTCTTCCATGAGTATAGTTGTAGTCCAAAGACCCATCCCTCCCATCCAAAAACCTATAATGTCACCCTTGTCCCATTATAATACCATTTAGACTCCCAATATTCCATCTAGATGGTCTATGGGGTGGACCATGGCCCAACATTACATTGGTTAAGAGGGCGGGGGGGGTGTCAAAGGAAGGAGAGGATAATGATGACTATAATGGTGATTATAATGATGATGATGATGATGATGACAATGATGACGATGATGACAATGATGATGATGAGGATGATGACTATGAGGAGGAGGAGGAGGGGGAGGAGGAGGATGACTATGATGATGATGATGAAGATGAGGGTAATGGTGATGATGAGGATGATGATGATGATGATGATGATGATGATGACGACGATTATGATGATGATGAACAATGATGGTGATGATGATGATGAGGATGAGGATGAGGATGAGGGTGATGATGATGATGAGTATGATTTTGATGATGACGATGATGACGATGATGAACAATGACGGTGATGATGATGATGAGGAGGAGGATTAGTATGATGATGATGACGGCGATGATGAGGAACAATGATGATGATGATGATGATGTTGATAGGTTTACTTGAAACTTTGCTTTGATTTTATTTTCAAGCATTTGCAATGGAATGGTGATGATGAACAATGATGATGAGGAGGATGAGGAGGATGAAAATGACGATGATGAGGATGATGACTATGATGATGATGATGATCGCGATGACAATGATGATGAAAATTGAGGGTGATGATGATGATGCTGATTATCACGATGACTATGGCTAAGATGATGATGATTATGATGATGATGATGATGATTGTAATGATGAGGAGGAGGAGGATGACTATTTGTTGTTGTTGATGAGGATGAGGGTGATGATGATGATGATGATGATGAGGATGATAATGGTGATGATGATGATGATGATGATGATGTCAACGACGACGATGATGAACAATGATGGTGATGATGATGAGGATGAGGGTGAGGGTGATGATGATGAGGAGGAGGAGGAGGATGATGATGATGATGAGGATGAGGGAGATGATGAGGAGGAGGAGGAGGAGGAGAAGGATGATGATGACAATGATTATGAACAATGATGGTGATGATGATGATGACGATGAGGATGAGGATGAGGACGATGATGACGATGATGATGAGGAACAATGATGATGATGATGATGATGATAGGTTTATTTTAAACTTTGCTTTGTTTTTATTTTCAAGCATTTGCAATGGAATGGTGATGATGAACAATGATGATGATGAGGAGGAGGAGGATGACAATGCCGATGATGAGGATGATGACTATGATGACGATCATGATGATGATGATGATGAACAATGATGGTGATGATGATGATGATGATGATGATCACGATGATGTTGACGATGATGATGATGACGATGATGATGACGATGATGATGATGATGATGATCACGATGACTATGGATATGATAGCGATGATTATGATGATGATGATGATGATTACGATGATGAGGTGGAGGAGGATGACTATTTGTTGTTGATGATGAGGATGAGGGTGATGATGATGATGATGATGATGAGGATGATGATGGTGATGATGATGATGATGATGATGATGAGGATGATGATGATGGTCATGATGACGATGATGATGATGATGATGATGAGGATGAGGATGAGCATGAGGATGACGATGATGATGATGATGATGATGACGATTCTGATGAACAATGATGGTTATGATGAGGAGGAGGAGGAGGATGAGGATGAGGATGAGGATGAGGATGATGATGACGATGACAATGATGATGAACAATGATGGTGATGATGATGATGATGATGATGATGATGATGAAGATGAGGATGAGGATGATGATGACGATGATGAGGAACAATGATGATGATGATGATGATAGGTTTAGTTGAAACTTTGATTTGATTTTATTTTCAAACATTAGCAATGGAATGGTGATGATCAACAATGATGATGATGATGATGAGAAGCATGATAACAATGATGATGATGAGAATGATTACTATGATGATGATGAGGATGATGATGGTGATGATGATCACGATGACGAAGAAGAAGAACAATGATGGTGATGATGATGATGATGATGACGATGATGATGATGATGATCCCGATGATGATGATGATGATGATGATCACAATTACTATGGCTATGATGATGATTATGATGATGATGACGATGATAATGAGATTTCTCCCACTTACTATAAATACTAATTACTAAATATTGAAACCATTGAAACCTTAAATACAGATATAAACACTCATTACACTGATGGCCACACACTTGTTTGAATATTTCTGGTACCAGAGCCACCCCATAGACTGTCTGGATGGAATATTGGGATTCTAAATGGTATTATAATGGGATAAGAATGCCATTACTCTCTTTTACTCTCATACCAAAGTAGTTAAGCAAAAACGCATATGCATTATAATGTGTATGTGATATGAATCACATATGCACTATATCACATATGCGATATGAATCGCATATGTGATATAAATAAGCTATAATGCATATGCATTTTTAAAAAAATTAAAAACTCGACGAGAATAAGATTTGGAATTATGTTTGGAATTAGCTTCGGACTACCGAACTTGTTGGCTAGGACATAAAACCCAGGGCTATTTCCTATCTTTTAGAATTCTATCAATATGCTCAGTTTCAATAGCGTGTTTTGCTTTGACAAACACAGTTTTTTTTATGAAAAAATAGAATATTGTAGAGTATGATCTTACGATTCTGAATATGTCATTTTTTCCTTCAAATGCATGTTTTAATTATTTATTATTATTTTTCTAAATGACACAGGTTAGTTTTCAAAAATAGATACATCGATTATTTTTTATATAACTTTTTATTTCCTTCACCATTTGCCAAGAAAACTATATGGTGCACTAAGAGAGAGCGAGCTCTACAATATTATATATAGAAATTAAGGATTTCATTAATTTTTCCTCTAAAGTGTTGCACCCGCATAGAACATTTTCATTTCAAGCTTTTCTGACTTCAATAATCAATAATAAAAAAATAATTCATGAAACTATAAGAATAAATAGTGTTGCACTAGGTCCATATGTCCTTTACATGTTTGCAATATTTTATACAAAATTGAAATCATTTACCTCATATATTGCTGCACCCGCACAAACATATATGTTATGATGTGTTGAAATTTTGAAAACCCAATTTCATGGAAACTAATTTTATAATCATTTACTCACATTTTTTCTACATAAATGTTTTATATTATGAAAGTTGACTCAATTACCTATCTTTTTTGTTTTTACTTCATCTTCAAATAAGTTAGGGAAGTACCCCTAATTCTCACCTAAAGTCAGAGGTTCTAAGTCTTTCCAATATTATGTGGAATCTAAAGTGTCTTTAAAGGAGTCCATGATTGTGCATCATCCATATCCTTAAATAGTTTCTCCTTAAAGACACTATAATCCGTACCTAACTTGGAGAGAACTAAGAGGACCATTTGTGTTCCATCCTTCTTGATTGTGCGCATCTTGAGTTGTAGAAGAATTGATTGAACTTGCTAAAAAACTCTTGAATAGAGTCAAATTCACTTGGTTTCAAGTTCATTAGTTCCACCTCTAATTGATGGCTACTCATTTCATGTTAAGTTTCAAAAGTGTGGACATCGTGGTCTAAAATTCATTTTGGATCTTCTTGGATTCAATGTGCTAGAGTAGGTATGGAGAAACTAAATAAAAAAATAACTTGAATGCTTCATCCATCTTGTTCAATTATTTGGACTTTTCAACTATTGAATTTGGTTCCAGCTTGATTCTCGTTGTGATCTAGGAGACCCCCTTCATAAAGAAGAGAACCTCTACTCTTCGATTTCCATTCAAAATAGTTGAATGGGCTTAAAATATATTGGGAACATATATCGATGCCTACAAATGCACTTCTTCAATGTGTAATGTAACTTGGTCTTTGAAAAAAACTAGTATACGAACTTGTTAAACACTTGTGCATATCTCATCCCATCTAGAATTTGAGCATGCAGGTCTAGATATTAAATTAGAGAGTAACATAAATGCAAGAGATCATATCTTATGTCTTTAGGTAGGATAATGAAGATATAGAAAAGGTTATTATGCTCAAGACATGAGGGATACCAATAAAGAAAATCTCAAGTAGTCTTCTCATAGTGGAGCCACCAATTCTCTTAGGGAGAAAAGTTCACAAATATATAAGGTCAAACTATCATAGATCAATTCAAAGAATAACAAGGCTTATTTTGCAAAAAATATACGCTTATTAATCACAATAAATAACTATTGGCTAGGGAAATTAATTTCCTTCTTCTAGTGGTTCTATTCAAAAGGAACTTTGCACATTAATCATGGTAAAATTGCCAAAAACTCAATCCACACACCAACATTTTCATGAAAATCACAACAACCTTTCTCAAGGGAGTTGGTTTTAAGAAAAGAAAATATGAAAATAACTAAGTTTGACTAACTTATCCAAGTGAGTTAGTTAACTCGTCCAAATAAAAAATGAAAATAATCAAACAATAACAATTGCACCTCAAGGTGTAGAAAAAAGAGAGATCTTCCTTTTATTGATGATAACAACAAATTGCAAATGTATCTGATCGCTAGGACTTTTTTTATTGAAATCGGGGTTCCTCTAACCTTCTCACTTAAGACAACTTCTCATTAGCAAACTCCTTTTATACAAAAGCATGAGAAAACCAACAAAGGCATAGGTTTCGTATGTAGGGAACCATAGAATTTTAAGGGGATAAATTTATCGAAGGATAAATTTTTAAG
>LPNX010755043.1:695726-814604 GCA_001517045.1 Pseudotsuga menziesii | reverse complement strand
AAGTCACTATCTGACAGGTAGTTAATGAAGAAATGACCGGTATCCCCTACCGTAGATTTGGCAGCAGTATAATAAATTTCTCCAGATTTGGTAAATCTCTAACGAGACCGGCACCCGTACACACGCTTCGAGGAAAATTTGATCAGATTTTAGCATTTATTGAGGATTGAAGGACGGGTGTGGTCTTATCCATGCAATTAATATGACCGGCGCACCCAGTCTAGATGATCGTTATGTCCGGGATTGTCGTATTTGACATAAAAGCAGAAAGTATTCAATTGGGACGGTTACGCTTGCAGAAAAACCGAGCGCTGGAGAGTAAGTGTTAAGCATTCCCTGTGTCGAGCTAAGTTGTTACAGAGTGCTATGATTCTCAGAAGTTGCAGCCATTGCACGTCCGCCATTTTATGCTAAGTGGGTCCTATCTGAGAACGAGCCGCTGGAAAACATTTTGAGAAGATTTCAGCGTCACGGCCTTGCAGGAGCTATGGCGTCGCCATCTACAGCTAACCCGCCGAGCTCGTCCCGACCCAGAGAACAGCCGAAGACAAGGAGCCAATCCCAGCTGGTGGAGGAATCCGGCTCTGAACGGGAGGATGAAGTCCTTAGTACAGCAGACTACCTCGTCCCACGAGTTGAAGGCGCTCCAGACATCAAAATATCCAAGAGCGGTAAGCTTACTGTTCCCATCCCGCCCATAGATTCTCGGGTTAAAGAAAATGGTGATCTCATAGGATATGTTGGCGTAGTTAAATTCATAGATTACAACCTGGGAGACGGTAAGACGTACCCCCACTTCAAACCAGATCACTATCTGGTGTGTGAGAAAAACCCAAGGACAGGTCGAGAGGAACTTGTCCCCATGCCACATGTTGAGGTTCTTGAACCCTCGGGTCTGCTTAATTTGTTGAGACTACCCCATTTTGGACGTAGTGCAGAGGTCAATGCTGTGGTGCGTATACTACTGTCATGTGTACATGGAGGCTATCTTTGGTTAGGTAGCCGAGTTGACCTCAACATCGACTTGATACACCGCATCACTGGCTTGTCTAAGATTGGTAAATACCCCAAGGTACAGGTATCAGGAAAGACCAAGGATTCCAAGCTGCCACCAGCGCTCGTTAAAAAGTATCAGTTACAGCGAGGAGGCAGGGCTTATGATGTTACGAGTTTACAAAATGAGACGCTCAAATTTACAGCCAGCCTGCTTGCAGGAAGACTGTTAACTAAAGTCCGACCAAAGGAAGTCACGGGATCCGTGATCAGTCTGGCCATACAAGTTATGGAGGGAGAACAGTTCAATTGGTCGTTATTCTTATTAAATATGCTTCAGGAAGATTGCTTGGCAGCCCAAGATCACGCAAACCACCCTTTCCATTTCTCATGGCTGCTGGTACTATGCGCCTTTGTCGGCTGGAAGGAGCCGCCTAATTCCCAGTTTCCACAACTTCCAGGAGGAGCGGCACGCGGTGTGCGCTATGCCAGTTTATGGGACAGCCCTAGCCCAGCCAGAAAAAAGGTTAATGCGATGGTATTCTTTGAATACTATTTGCTGTTGAAGGCCATTATCCAAGCATCACCGCGCATCAGTAAAGAGACCGTGGATATATTTGACAACCGGCTTAATTTCATCGCAGATAGCCACTTAATTTGCCTAAGGCCTAAAAGGACAAAAAGGGACGACTGGGCCCCCGGCTCCTTCAGAATGACAGTGCAGGATGTTGAGAATGTCATCAAAGGCTTCGATGACCAATGGCGAAAGGAATACGAAGATACCACGCCAATACCGGCAGAGACCGTGCAGACAGGCCCACCAGAAAAAGGCAAAGAAAAACTAGACACCCAGGCACACCAAACAACAGAAGTACCGCCACAAGGCAAGAAGAAAAGAGATGTGCCGGAAGAATTAGCAACAACGCCCACTACAAAGGATGGAAGCCAGGAGACCACAGCGACGCAGGGGAGGAAGAAACAGAAAACTTCAAAACCGGCTCTAAAGACAGCACTAACAGAAGATGATTACGAACTCATCGCAACAAGGACATGTGATACACTCAAGGATTCATTTGATGAGGTGAAGCAATCACAGGAAAAGATTTAGAGCGCTGTAGAAAAGCAGCTCATAGACATACAAACAATTACAGAGAAGGATGCCACAATACATGCTCCACCAGTAAAGGTGCCCACTGGAGAAACTTCAGCACCGCCGCTACCCCGCGAGGAAAGCTTGGCAAAAGATCGCCTCAACATTGTGTTGGTCCCACCGGGCAGTATCAGACTCTCGGCGACAACGGCGGACCCACCAGTCCAGTTTAAGCAACCCCTTGAGGTTAACCTCGCAGAGGTTCACATTGATCAGTTGCACAGAATCCAACAGTAGCTAAGCGCAGAGCTCAGGAGTAGAGAGCTTGCGACTTACCAGCAGAATGCACAGCTAAAGCAAAAGAACGCAGCACTCGCCACCAGCTATCAGAAAAAGGTAGATGAGTTGAAAACATATCAGAATAAGGATCAAGAACTCTCCCAGGTACTACAGAATATTGCACTAGAACTCCCTAACTGCAACATCGAGTTCGCACTGCCTATCCCGGAGAAGCTACAAAGAGTTGCAGAAAGAGCAAAGGTTCTCAAAGAAACTGTAGCTAAGATGGATGAGAAAGTAGCCAGGATAAAGGCAAACCACGAGATGCAGATTGCCGAGCTTGAGGCACGTCTACAAGACACCTCCCTAGCAGACCAAAAAGCACGAGTGGAAGCCTTTCGACTCACCTCTGCGCAGATACAATCATGCATTGACGAAGCCCGGGTATTACTAACAAATGCGATGAACACATGGGCCGAGTTAGACGAGCCACCACAGAAGGTCGAGATCCAGCAGAGTATACAACAAGTAGAGAACACTGCAGTGGCCATGAAAGAAGAAATCAAGAGCCTGGCAGCTCTTCAGAAGATGAGGAAGACGAAGGAGATGAACCAATTACAGCAAGAGGTGCAGCAGTTAAGAACAAAAGAGTTGCACATCACTGACCTGCTTCAACCTTTTTAGGAGCAAATCACAAAATTAGTTGACGTGGTTGAGCAGAAGGTGAAGGAATTCATGACCACCAGAGAGAAAATTGAAGGAACAAAGGACTCCAAGATTGATCAAGCATTGCTTGATTCGGCGAAACAGTGTGCCGAGGAGATGAAGAATGAAGTCGCAGGACTTCAAGGTCGGTTACAGCGCACTTCGCAGGAGGCGAAGGATAATTTGCAGCAGGAGAAGCCCGTTGCAGGTGGCTCGAGGACGAGCCACAAGTGAGTGTCAGGGGACTGTTGGAGCAGGGCCCCACAGCTACAAAAGAAGCTGCTAGTTTTGGCGAAAAGATATAGTTTTGGCAGAAAGAAGACAAGGCAGAGCTACGACGCCGTAGCACGTTTCCAGCTGGAGAGCAGAGCCGAAAACCGTGACTTTTTGGGATGCGAAATTCAAAGAAAGGAAACGGTACCTGAGCGGCCGAGAAGGGAGAGCTCACCCACTGCATTGAAGGCAGCGGTGGAAGACAGGAGGGCTCAGCGACCCTCATAAAGAAGAAGGAGCAACGAGGCTCAAGCATTGAAGGCAAAGGACAGAAGAGAGAAGCGGTACATAGTACCCATGGTCAGTGCCGGGAAGCATGGAAGACTGCAGAGAGCTGTGGTGTGACGGGAAACGGCTACCTCAAGGACAGAGAGGACCGACTGTCACTAATTAGGATTTGGGTTACTGTTGGGACAGGCCGACAGTGTTGTAATGGTGAGACCTTCGGGCCGCCTATAAAAGCTTGTATTTTGTATTGTAAAGGGTTGGTTGGTTGGTTCGTAGGATGAGTCGTCAGTTGGTCAGTTGATTATTTTTGAAGTAGACTCAGGAGTTAGTCAGACAGACTGTTTTGTAACGATCCAGACACCTAGCTTGCCTGTGAGTCATTTGAGTCTATATGTAACCATCCACAGAGAGGAAGAGAGAAAAGGATATATTGAAAGAAAGGCAATATAGAGATAGAAATAGGCCAGAGATCTAGAAGAGATCTCGCGCTGCATATGCAGTGCAACAGACTGTGCTAACTTCCCTCAAGATATATAATAGAAGCACAGTTTGGTGGACGTAGCTCCCATCCTGGGGGTGAACCACGTTAAATCCGCGTGTTATGTGTTGCATGAATGTGATTGTATTTGTTTATTGTTACTGGTTATCATGCATATAATGTTAGTTGCAGTAAGTGAATGTATGTATTGTTCAGCCCACGGTGATGCAGGAAGATAGAGATAAGTTGAAGTATTTTAGTAAGCTGCTTAAAGACTCCTTTACGTCTGTTTCTAATGACCATTTAATCACAATATAACTTCTGGGAAGTAGAGTCTCGCACATTGACACAGTCAACGCTAAGAGTGCAAAGTCGTAGTGGTAGGATATCGCAGAGAGGCGATATCGCACCGGCAGAGGAGCTGCGGTGCGCGATACTGCGAGCTGAGGGCTTAGCGTTGAGGAGAGGTTGGGTGTCCCGCGGTGCGCAGAGACACGATAAGGTTGGAGATATTGTGAGTAAGTGGAAGTTGTGCGACGTGGGAAGGAACCATGCGACTTGCGCGTGGATAAGAATCGCATGGCTAAAAGTGCTGCGAGTAGAAGGGGACGTGCGATGCGCCGATATAGTTGATCTTGTGACTCACGGGAGTAAGAGAAGAGAAGTAGGATGCGCAGAACCTGGTCCAAGACACTTGAGTCTTGGCCAACCCATTAGATTCACTTCGGGTGAGACTTCAGATCGCTTCGCGGTCTGTCGCCGAAAGGGCCAGTGAGTTAGGGGTGTTGTTGATTGATTATAGTAAACCCGGGTCTGCCCATGCAATCAACAAAAATTAAGCAACAAGCTACTAATGGACATCCTGACTATATACTATTGATATTCAATACAAAGATTGACTTGGGATATTAAAAACTTGAAACAAAATATTTTCTTCACTTGTCAACCTTATTTTCCTATTCAATGATCTTCAATACATGAGATTATAAGTGGAACCACGCAAATGGCTGACAGGAAAAATGGCGTCGCTTGTACAAATTATGATGTGCAAAAATTTTGACATCTCGCATAGTTCAAGTTTCAATTTCAAAGGTATAGTCTCTCCACGTCGAGGTCAGGCCTAGCTTTCAAAGGTACAGTTCCTCCACGTCCAAGGGTTTCGAGGTACTCTAAAGCTACCTAAAACTTGGAAAACTCTTATAACTCTGCCCCTTGGATGTTTGGATTTTTTTGCTTTGTAAGATTCCATTGGCCTTCAAAGGATCCAGGCAAAAGCATTGACTTATTCACCGAATGTTTTCAAATTTAAAAACTTTATGTACAAAAATCCTTTTGGAGGAAACTTATTTTCACTTATGTAGTGATTTAGAAGTTTGATGTAACTTATTTTCAGCTTTTTTCCTAGAGTTGCTTTCATCACATAAACTTATATTATCTACACACAAGTTTCTCTCATTTTTAAAACATATAAAAGTTTTCTTCAATGATTCATTTCCCCACTTTAGAAGTATGTTAGTATATATCTATGTGGACAGAGACATAATAGCATGGACAAACAACCAGTCAAAGACATAATAACTGGACAAACAACAATAATCTCTTCTGGATTTGGAAACATTGAGGTTTATTGGACAAACAACAATAATCTCTTCTGGATTTGGAAATGGAAACATTGAGGTTTATTGGACAAACAACAATAATCTCTTCTGGATTTGGAAACATTGAGGTTTATTCCTCCAAAGAAAAAGCTAAGTTAATGAATTATCAAAATAAAAAGCAAAAAAAGGGGTCTCTTACGATTTTGTATACATGTGCAATGATTGAAAAAAATTGGAGCACACAGATAGATATTTAGTGGGATAAAAGACAATTAAAACGCCTTATTTTCCGGCGAATCTTTTTATTGAAATTAGAATTACAATATTTTTGTAATTTAATTAAAAACTAAATAATTACGATTTGAGTAGTCATAATTGCCATTTCAACATGAATTGCGTTTTGGTTAGCGGTTAGAGTTGGATACCTCTTTCTCTCTTTGTCATTCTTATTTCTCAGTCTCCACTCACTCACATGACATACACTTTCTGTCATTCTCAGTCTCCACTCACTCACATGACAAATAGCAGAATCCCAGCAGCCCACCCACTCGAGCGACAAATAGCAGAAAGCTGCTGTACTGTACGCGCGAATCCAAACCCAAACCCGGGGCATCATCGACTTCTCAATCTAACGGCAGTTATCGGGAGTAATTGCCCAATTCCCATCAAATAATAAAAGAGGTGGATTTGGTCTTCTGGTTGGATTTGATTTGCGGGAGTAGTACACAGAAAACAACAGAAATTCTTGAATACTCAAATCCCTACAGCGCTAGACACACGCTATTCTCACTGTCAAAACCAGAAATTCCCTATCCCACCGAACCATGTTTTTCTTATTCTTCTTTCCCAGCTACCTATCTCTGTTGACAGTGGACACCAATAATACCCATTGATTTCTCGATACCACACTTGGTTCTTTCTCTCCCTATTTCCCCTTTATATATATACCGCCAGCGTGTTTGAGTTTCCTGTATCGAGCATTCCGTTGCATCCTTATTTCCCCTAAATTACTTTTTGTCTGAAGTAGTGAGTGGACTGGACTCTTATAGCACCGCGAACGAGGAGATGGCGAGTTCAAATCAAGAAGCTGAGATGAGAATTCTGAGAGCAAAGCAGTGCTCCAAAGGTAACTAATAAATCTACCTCAATCTCCTCTCTCTCGCTCACTCGTTAACATTAATCATTTTTTCTTTCTTGCACTGGCAAAGGCTATGGCTAAATCCATTTCATTCAATTTTAAAGCACTTGCTCAAACAATGTTTAAATAAAATATATTGGGTTAATAGTTAATTCGTAGATATGGTGAAACTGATGAATGTACGTACAATTACATGCATACAGATGCAGTGAAAGCAGGGACCAAGGCAGCCGCAATTGCGTGCGTAGCGTCGGCCATCCCTACAGTGAGTCTTGTTATTGTTAATTCATGACCAATCAATCCGTACCAATTCAATTCATGTAACTGCGCCTGCTTATTCACTGCTGGGTTGGATTAATCTATAACGTGGCTTTAATAATCTGCAGATGCTGGGAGCAAGGGCTATTCCTTGGGCAAGGGCTAACCTCAACCATGCTGCACAGGCGCTCATTATCTCTACAAGTAAGTCGCTAATTAATCAATTCAATACATTGCTGGCATGACATCCTCCAATGTTTGTTTGCAGTTGCTTGTTTCTCCTTCATATCTGTCAAATTTTTAACATTGTATTGAGATGCTTTACTAAAAAATGTATGCCCTGGCCAACGAATATTCTACAACTACTGAATCGTTTGTTGACAGTGTTTTGTTTGGAGGCACAATGACATATGTTTTATTTATAAATCGTTAATCTGGTTAATTGATGTTGTGTTGTGTGTACTTTGATTGGAGACAGTCAGCGGTTCGGCTTATTTCATTGTAGCAGATAAAACCATTCTGAAGGCAGCACGAAGAAACTCCTTCCGTGATCAAATGGAAAATAATGCGGAGTACTCACCTTTCTGAAAGATAGCAGAGAATAACAAGCTGCAGGAAATTATAAGCAGCACAGATAAATCGCTCTCTATCTTTGTTTGATCTAATGCCCCAGACAATGAGTCTAGATGGCTGACGTAATAATATATTCTAATCAAACATCTTTCTCGGTTCTCGAGAGAATGTATGTCTGAATATAAATGTTCGGAGTCTCTGTTTGCTCCAATAGTAGATTAGATGAATAGGGCTTTGAGCTCTATCTTTATGATTCCTCTATATGCAAACTTCGTGTTTCAATGTTGTATTTATGTATTTTATGTTCATGTGGAAAAAAAATTCTTTCAAATTGCATGTATTTTAAGTTCATGTGGAAAATATTTTGAGATATGTGCTAATTTGGAACACATATAATCCACTCATCACTTATCTAAATGTAACTAGATCGAGTAATTACTATACAAATTAGCTAAATCCATTATCAAAGCATCAATTAACCAACTGCTATACAAATTAACACATCAATTAACCAAGTGCCAAAGTGGTTAACACATCAACAAACCAAGTGCTATACAAATTAAAGCATCATTTTCGCCAAACGTGTTTAAAACATCAATTAACCAATTGCTTTACAAATTCTCAGAGTTTGATCTAAGTCAAGATTGCATGAATGATCAAATTTAATTGTTTATATTAACCAAGCGCTATAGAAATTGTGTTATGACATCTCAATTCAACTCTTATACTTAATGTATGAGGTATATACCAAATCTACAAAACTGCAACTCACGTGCCAAAGTTGATCTTAAGAAAATTAGTTTTAAGTTCATAGGTTCTCTTTAATTCTCTCATTTTTGAGAAATTGTAATGTATGTGTATTTTTCATTAATATGTGTAATACTGCCTTTTGACTAATACTCTCACGCACCAAAAGTTGATCTTAAGAAAATTATTTTTAAGTTCATATGTTATCTTTAATTCTCTCATTTTTGCGAAATTGTAATGTAAGTGTATTTTTCATTAATATGTGTAATACTGCGCTTTGATTAATACTCTCACGTGCCAAAGTTGATCTTAAGAAAATTATTTTTAAGTTCATATGTTCACTTTAATTCTCTCATTTTTACAAAATTGTAATGTATGTGTATTTTTCATTAATATGTGTGTAATACTTCCCTTTGACTAATACTGTCACGTGCCAAAGTTGATCTTAAGAAAATTATTTTTAAGTTCATATGTTCTCTTTAATTCTCTCATTTTTGAGAAATTGTAATGTATATGTATTTTTCATTAATATGTGTAACACTGCCTTTTGACTAATCCAAAGTTGAGAGTGAAAAATATATATATTATATTTATCTTTTTAATTTTCTTTTCAAGCCCAAAAAAAACAAATGATTTGTTATTCAATAATTAAATCAAAGTTACATCATTTTTGAACATGAAGTTTATACAATTTCTAAAATTTGAAATCCATAATACAAGAAACTCTTCAAAAAACTACTACATAAGAGCAAAATGATTAATCAACAATACTTCTTGAGTCAGATACAATAGAGCATTTGCTAACTCCATAAAATATGAAGAGACTATTCCTTTGTTAATGACATTATCATCAAACAATTCCTCAAAATGCAAAACAGTGACCATCCATATACCCCAGTTCCTCCTTGGATAATCCATCGGCATCATTGTTGAATTCCCGATATATATGAGAAAAAGATAACATAGATAAAAACTATTTCAGCTCCATAATCCTACTCATCCACTATGAAAGATGAAGAACATAAAGACTCGATTTTCCAGCAGCTCAATCAATAATTATCTTTGAATCATCGACTATTTGAAGATACTGAACTCCCCTTTTCTTAACATACCATAAGAGACCCCATAATGCTAACAACTCATCCTTTGTATTAGTTCCTTCACCAACACCAAGTTTGGGTATGATAAAATAATCATTTTTTAATTTTAAGGAGCATTCCAACCCCACATAAACCATTTTTCTTAACACCATCAAAGAACCCTACCGCTAGAGTATCACCAAATTGTGGTTGAATTAAAAATTTGGTATTTGACTTCTTCATGTATTTAATTCTCTCACTTATCAAATTGACTTCTTCATGTATGTGTACTTTTCATTAATATGTTTAATAATCCCCCTTGGCTAATACTCTCATAAGGAAATGTGTTAATGTGTTCTCCTTCATTGATCCCTAAACATGTGATTTATAGCATATATCTCATCAACATATATCCTTTGTAGAAATAGAATTGATTTACCATGTTTGTATGATGTTGAGTTCTCTATTCTATTAGGCTGTTGTCTTCTATGTTTTCTATTCTTAATATGTGCACTATAGCTAGTTGACAATGCCAAGAAAAATGAACCTTTGAAGTTCAAAAACCATTTTTGTTAATAACCAATCTTGCATACAAGAAATGGACCAATGGTTCTATTTATTAACATCAGCTTTGGGTTTGCTTGCTATGGAAATCCAATACAAATGCTCAAAAACAAATTCCAGTAGGTATTGCTTTAATTGCCAACAAGGTAGCATGGAATATATGATTTCATTGACCATTGGAGTTTTAGGCTACAATACGCCAAATAATTGGTTGTATGAAACTATTATCAATTGAATGAAGAGTGTAATAAAACACCGACTACTTAGCCAACAAAATTATATATATATAGTCATGGTTTGTTGAAAGTGATATTACTTTTAATGATATGTTGTGGGTTGGTGCAAGGTAATGGTAGCCACTGATGATGCATTAGTTGCAATGGCATGATGGAAAAACCAAAATATAATCAGGGCGCCCGCACGAAGCTACTACCCAATTATGATGCAATGGGAGCGCGTAAACGGGATGAATCAACAACACGCACGCACCTCGTAGATACACGCACGTGCTTCCGCTTCAGATTGATGAACCTCCACGCTGGATTGCCAGCGTGGGCAGTAAGAGTGTGCACGCGCCTGTGGACGCGCACGTGCATTTGGAAACGCACACGCATTTGAACGTGCGCACGTGTTGGGAACGATAGCAAACAGGGACGCACGTGTGTCCCTGTGTATTTAAAAAACAAAACAACGTGTAATGATTTTTGCAACCCACGAGCACGCAAGGAGGAGCCAACAACCCCAAGGAGATGAATTTGACCCCCAAGGAGCCCAACCAACTTGCGCAAATTGCCTAAAACGACGTTGGAGTAAGGAAAATAGAGTAGGAATTCAATTTTTTTGGTTTATTTCATTGTTTTTATTGTTTTGAAAATAAAATACAAAATTAAAAAAAAAATGCAAATCAATTGAAATGGGCAAAATTTGATACTGTAGGTACAAATTACCTAACCACAATGACTAATACCAATGAACCATCCGAAGAAATGAATGAAACAAACTAAATAGAGGACCCAAACCCTAAATTAAATGAAGAAAACCCTGAATTAAACGAAGAAGAAATATCTGAAGATGAATTACATGGGGATTTAAACCAATTAAGAATTTTGAGTGATGAATTGAAGAACACAAGGGAACCCTCTTAGGTTTCCCTCGCCACATCAATACAAAAAATTATAGAATCTATCAACATTGCCCATAGTGAGATAACCAGTTTGAGCGAATATAGGACTCGAATGAGAGAGCATTATATCACTGGTATATCCAAAGAGGATATTAAAAACCCGACTATCACAAAAGCCCAACTGTGGAGCAAATTTACAAATCCTAGAACAGGACTACCTCCAAATGTGAGGAAGAGGCAAGTTTACATGGAATGGTGTAATTACCATCCATGGAGAGAAAACTCGAGGAAGAGATGGTTCATGGTATTTGACAAACCTCCATGCAACAATGTCGAGGTCCCACAGTATTTTCTCAAGAAACTGTGGGCTGATTTTGTGTTAGGGTTCCATGTGAACTACTTCGACATCACTAAGTTCCAGGGCGTCGGTTTTGGCTCAGCCCAAGATCGACCTCACACCCACCGAAACCCACTCAGAGGACCTGCTGCACCTAGGCAAGAACCAAACCCGAATCCTCAACCCCTTGGGTTAGGCAGCAGGCTAGATGAGATCCATGAGTTCGTCAGATGTGCCACACGAAACCTTCTTAGGCACACCGAATTTGTGGCTATGTCCTCGTAGAGTAAGCAGGACCCCCCCGAGAGACACACTTCTGCACGGTCTACTGGTGGTGGGCAAGGGAGAGTAGATACAGGTGGTAGCTAGGTGGATCCATCTAGCTCGACGAAACTAGTTCCACATCGTTGTTCTTGTTGTGGGCATCCATGCTAGGTTCCCATGCAAGAGCATGGCACAGAGAGCTACCTACACCGGGTTAGTCATTGTTTTATTTAATGTCATAATTTCTGATAAATTTAACTTAGAATCAAATGTTGATGACTTGATTTTTTTTAATGTACAGCTATTCAGTGCCAAGTATCCAACACACAGGTGGGAGGACATTGGTTCCTTCAACCTAGATGGAGCCATGGAAGCTGCAGACGACATCGCAACAGCATACACACATGTAGTTTTCTTTCAGTAATTAAATTTAATGTTAGTAGTAATTGTATATCAATCGCCGCATATCTATTTAAATTTTTGGCCCATATTTAGTTAATATTTACAAATTGAATCTAAATATTTTTGTACAAATGAACAGGTGTTCGCAGGATTGAGTGACCAACCATCCCCACCAGGGATCAGCAGATCCCCTCGTGAGCAGGTATCTTGTAATAAAGTATAAATTTAATTTTAGTTTTGATGGCTTAGATTCATATAGTTATATTTTTTATGTACTGATACACAATGACATGAATATGTATGCAGATCCCACCACATAGGCACGTCGGTGTCACTATCTCTCCACCAACTACCTTTTTCCCACCATATATGCCAGGTGTAGCCCCTGGCATACATGTCCCTTTCCCTGCATCCCTCCCCGCCCTGTTCCATCCATCCCTTTCCTCCCATCCACCACCACACTTCCATCCAGGCTCCAGATCCACCCCTCCCTTCCAGTTTCCCATGTTTCTACCCTCACCCCTTCGACCAAATTACACCATCCATCCACATTCACCCATCCCTCCACCCCATCCTAGACCTCATCCCCCTCCTCCATATTCCCCCACCACCCTTGTTTCCTCTTCCAGGGTAGCTCGTTCCATTCTACAGCCAGTTGGCATTTATCATTGTACATCACCACTTCACCCACTCTAGTCCATGCCCTCTCCCACTATGCCCCCTAGTCTTGTAGACAACATTTATGTGCTACATCCTCAACTATGTCATCCACCCTAGCATCAGAGCAGGTTGTACATCCCACTGCTCCACCTGCCACCCCTGAGGAGCATTCGATTGCTCCACCTGCCAGCCCCTAGGAATAGCCTGTTGTGTTCACGGTGAGATTGATTAGTTTATGAAAATATAGTTCAATATTAATGAAAATTAACATAGCAGTAAATTGTATATGAGTTATCTTACTGTTTAAATGTTGCAGGGTGTCATTGTTGAGATACTTGGATCACGGAGGAGGGTAGCCCGCTCACCACTTACAGTCTCATCTCAGGTGATCTATTTAAAATTTGAAAAAGTAATTTTGATATTTAAATTGTGTTTTATACTTGTATAATTGCATGTAGGAGTTGACATTTGATTGTTATCATTTCAGAGCCCAAGGGGAGGTGGTCGAAGCATCCAGGAGAACCAAGCTTCCTCTAGCTTGAAGAAGAGGAAGATCAATTTTGGAGTTGGACCTGGGAGCTCCGAGAGTGGGCAGGAGGATTGAGAGAGCCTCCTATGTACACTAGCCATGATGTGGCATTTTGGCACGAGTTGTCATATTTTGTATAGGGCACGAGTTTCCATATTTTGTATAGGGCACGAGTTGCCATATTTTGTATATGGAACGAGTTGCCATATTTTGTATATGGAACGAGTTGCCATATTTTGTATATGATTGGATATTTTTGTATATTAATATATCATTTTGTACTTCTTTACAGTAGTAGTTTACAATTGATGCGCTTGCAATACTTATTGTTGATAAAGCAATAAAGTCCGTAATTTCATAATAAAATGCATAAAAAATTAACACTGTAGTTTAGTTAACAAAAAAATACACAAATGCATAAAAATACAGTCTTATTCATTGTCCAAACTATAATAGAAAGAACTTGTCTTCCTTTGGTATTTACATAGTAATTCTAACCTTTGGCCTTCTACTCCATTTTCTATCTTTGACTAACCCTAGGATTTTCTATCAAACTAGACTATAATACTACCTATTAGGCATCCATAAGACACACCTAAACCATTCTATTCTAGCCTAACCCTTGCTAAAACCCTTGCCCTAGAATCCCACCTTTCCCTCTCTCTAAAGCAAGGCTTATTCCTTTCATTTCCACACTACTTAGACCCCCACGACTCTCCCTATATCTCTGACTGTAATATCCACTTTGGACAGCCCTAGAACACCACTAACTCATCCTAAGCTTCCCTAACATATTCATTGTAATATCCTATTTAGGGCAGCCCTAATAGCCCTCTTACCCACCTATCATATCCTAAGGTCACTTCCTTGCCTTCCTATCTTACCCACTCACTAATGCCTCACCTCAAATTTGTCCATAACCCAATTTAAAGTGGCACAAAGCCACCCTAAAGGGATTGTATATAAACAATCATTCCTAGCCATACTTAAACAAATTTGACAGTGGTATATAAACATCCATAACTTGGAAAAATACTAGAAAAGTCCTTGAATTGCTTGCAAGTCATTGTGTCATCAAAAGCCAAGTGAATATACTTCCTATCATTCCTACTTGACTGGAAATTACATCTTAGACTGTCATAAGACATTTTGCTTGACTAGAAATTACATCTTGGACTGTCATAAGACATTTTACATGACTGGAAATTTGATTTGGTTTAATGGTCCCATTGGCTTATAAAATTGTTTATCACTGATGTTTACTTAAAAAGATTGTATCTTTGTCCTGGTTAGCTAAAAAGTGAAATATAGGACTATCATAATGCTAAATGCTTGGATGGAAATACTTTTATGTTGGTTGCAAGAGAGGTTGACTTTGTACGATATGATGATAACGTCCCATCAACACCACTAACATGCTTCAACCACATGCATAATTGAAATTAAAATATCCCATAAAAATTGTTCTTCCTTGACAAATAAAAAATGAAACAAGTTCATGAATATGTGTCTTCTATAACGATCTATTGAGCACTTGCAATTTTAACGAGTTATTGTACTTGTTTCAATTTTAATGATTTAAGGGTTAGCATGCATAACCTAGGGTTTAGATCCATGAGGAATCCCTAACCCTAACTGAAGTGTAAAGGTTAGCATGCATAACCTGGGATTTATAATCAATGAGGAAACCCTGACATGTAATATCCTATTTAGGGCAGCCCAATAGCCACCTTACTCACCTATCATAGCCTAAGGTCACTTACTTGCCTTCCTATCTTACCCACTCACTTCCTCTCTTGTCATCCCTATTGATCCTTCCTTTGGTAGCGACATGTTCTCTTTGGGTGTACAATCATAGTTTGAAGGGTCATTTTGGCTAGTGAGTTCCTTTTATTTTAGAGGATTTTCCTTAGTCATCATCGCGATGGCCTACACAATTGCATGATGACCTATCCAAAGGTCTGCACTTAGGATATCTAACAAAATAAACACCATTAAAGTTTACTTAACAAATTCAACCCAAAATTATCTCAAATTAGCATGCCTAACCAATGCTAGAATCTACCCAATCATAAAGATAATATAAGCTAAAATTCAAATCTCCACACTATAATTGTTTTCCTCGTTAGGGTTTATAAACCCTAATCATCTTTCATCATAGAAGCACATGACATTTCAGGAAAGTCTATCTAGGGTTAGCATTTTAGGAAAGTCTAGCATGTAACTATTCATCAATTACAATAGTGTTATCTAGGGTTTAGGATAACAAATAAATTCAATTCATAACCTAGGGTTTAATTCGATTGTAACAATTTGATAATTTGAGTATTGTTCCTAGAATTTGCCCACATTGGTATTTGCATTTGTGAACATATGAAATAGTAAGTAGTTCATATTAATCCTAATAAAATTATTTCATGTATGTGCATATCCTAGGTATAGGGCCTTTTGGTTTGTACTTAAATGATACTAACCAATCTAATGATATATACCTAAAGAGGTCATAAAACCCTAGTTCCATCTCATAACTTGTGAACCCTAGTTATAATATGCAATTTGTAGTTCATGAAACCCTAGTTGGTTTTCAATTTGTAAGTGTATCCTAGGGCTATATGGCCATTTGGTTTCTACTTAAATGATACTAACTAGTCTAATTTGATCTTCAAACCTAAATAGTTCATAAAACCCTAGTTTGTAGTTCCATGTCTCAATATGTGAACCCTAGTTTTATTATGCGGGTTGTTGGCTTATATTCTAGTACATCAATAATATAATGCCACAACATGTGCTTTCTTAGTGATATCTAGACACATTGGGCCATGAAAACATGAGGTGGAGGGCCATTTTCAACCCAAGTTATATCATGCAATTGTAGTTCATGAAACCCTAGTTGGTTTAGGATGTGTACATGTACATGTGTTTCTACTTCCATCTCATAACTTGTAAAGAGTTCACGAAACCCTACCAACTAATATAACATACCATAACATACTAACATCATACCATACCATACTAGCATACTAGCATACCATACCATACCCTACAATACTAACATCATAGTACATACCCTACAATACCCTATTATACTAACATCATACCATGTACTAACATACCATACCATACCATACTAACATACAACATACCATACCATTTTAGTTCCATCACATAATTTTTAAAGAGGTCATAAAACCCTACTTCCATCTCATAACTTCTCTACCCTAGTTATAGCGTGCAATTGTAGATCATGAAACTATAGCATGAAATTGTAGTTCATGAAACCCTAGTATGCAATTGTAGTTCATGAAACCCTAGTATGAAAGTCTCTACGAGATTGTAGTTCATGAAACCCTAGCATGCAATGGTAGTTCATGAAACCGTAGGTGCATTTCTTTTTTCCATCTCATAACTTGTAAAGAGGTCATAAAACCGTACTTCCATCTCATAACTTTTCAACCCTAGTTATAGCATGCAATTTGTAGTTCATTAAACTATAGCATGCAATTGTAGTTCATGAAACCCTCATATGAAAGTCTCAACAAGATTGTAGTTCATGTAACCCTAGCATGCAATGGTAGTTCATGAAACCGTAGGTGTGTTTCTCTTTTTTATCTCATAACTTGTAAAGAGCTCATAAATCCATATTTCCATCTCATAACATCTCAACCCTAGTTATAGCATGAAATTTGTAGTTCATGAAAGCCTAGTTGGTTTTGGATTTGCACATGTAAATGTGTTTCTACTTCCATCTCATAGCTTTTAAAGAGGTCACAAAACCCTAGTTCTGTATCATAACTTCTCAACAATAGTTATAGCATGCAATTGTAGTTCACAAAACCCTAGTTGGTTTTCAATGTGTACATGTACATGTGTTTCATCTCATAACTTCTCAACCCTAGTTATAGCATGCAACTGTAGTTCATGAAACCCTAGTATGCAAGTCTCAACGATATGTGTCAGAGGTGGTTACAATGTTGCAATGCTTATCCTCAATATGTGTGCCAAGGTGGTTACTATGCTCATTTTTTCTCCTCAACATGTGTGTGAAGGTGGTCACTATGGTCTAATATTTCACTTATCTTCATCCTAATATCACAAGGAAACCCAACAAAATAATCCCTAGTCCAAGTGTACGTTAACACCATGAAGATACATCCCTTTAGGGCACTCTTTCCAAGCATATAACATATCTAGAACCTCTTATTACAACAAATTACAACACCAATAAATCTACTGAGAAAAACCATAGTTTACAAAACTGATGGATAGTGGAGTCACTAGGCCATGTAAACATGGTGGAGAGCCCGCTAGAGGTAATGGCATGCCAGGATACCAACAAAGTCGACAGCTCGTCGATTCGACCTCCGGTTGCCGAGTTATGCTGAGTTGCAAGTTGCATGCAAATGTTGTTCAAGGACACTTGGTCACTCTCGGTCTAGGAGCGAAAAACCAAACGGAGAAGCAAGAATGCATGTCATTGGGTCCGAAAGATGTGTATGGCCATTTTCGAGATGGTAACACCACCAATACTGGCACAGAGGAGGGTTTTTTAGACTTGACCCACCAGTGCGAGAGTTGCATTGAAGGAAATTGAGCAAAACCCTAGTTTACGAAACTGATGCACAGTGGAGTCATTGGGCCATCCAAATGTAGTGGAGAGGGCCCACTAGAGGTAATGGCATGCCAAGCTACCAACGGAGTTGACATCTCATCGATCAGACCTACGATTTCTGAGTTATATCGAGTTGCAAGTCGCATGAAAATGTCGTTCATGGACACTTGGCCACTCTCCGTCCGGGAGCGAAAAACCAAATGGAGCAGCAAGATTACATGCTGTTGGCTCCGACAGGTGTGTATGGCCAATTCCAACATGGGAACACCACCACTGGCATGGAGGAGGTCTTTTCAGAGTTGACCCACCAATGCAAGAGTTGCATTGAAGGAAATTGAGCAAAACCGTAGTTTATGAAACCAATGCATAGTGGAGTCACTAGGCCATGCAAACGCGATGGAGAGGGCCCACTGGAGGTAATGGAATTCCAGGATACCAATGGATTCTACATATCATTGATCCGACCTACGGTTCCCGAGTTATGTTGAGTTGCAAGTCGCATGAAAATGTCGTTCAGGGACACTTGTTCACTCTCGGTCCAGGAGCAAAAAACCAAACGAAGCAGCAAGATTGCATGTCATTGGCTTCGAAGGGTGTGTATCACCAATGCTGACATTGGAACACCACCAAGACTGGCAGGGAGGAGGGTTTTTCATATTTGACCCACCAGTGCGAGAGTTGCATTGAAGGAAATTGAGCAAAACCCTAGTTTACAAAATCAATGCACAGTGGAGTCATTGGCCCATGAAAACACGGTGGAGAGGGCCCACTAGAGGTAATGGCATGCTGGGAGACCAACGGAGTCAACAGTTCATCGATCTGACCTGCGGTTTCCGATTTATGTCGAGTTGCAAGTCGCATGAAAACACAACAGAATTTGAGGCCAAAATCCAACGGCTACCATGTCTGAAATTTGACACTAACCTGTCGGGTATTTGACACCCTCAATTTTTTTTGTCATCGGTGGCGTAAAGTAGGATAGTCAACAACCAAGCCAAGGCTGTCATATTTCCTAAGGCATGATCGTTGAATTTCCTACAGACAGGTCATCGGATTTTCGACGGCAATGTCAGTGAATTTCCTACGGCAATGCCGTCGGATTTCCTACGGCAAGGCCGTCAGATTCCCTATGGCAATGCCATCGGATTTCCTATGGCAAGGCCGTCAGATTTCCTATGACAATCTACTGTTGGAGCCACAGCAATTTTGTCAGATTGACATGAAATCCGACAACAGCTTCTAGGCATTGAACATCAGATAAACGATGGGATACTATATATTAATAAAAGAAAAGTGTATTCAGTGGCAAGTTTACTTTGAGATATGCTATAGATATCATTGTCTTTTGATATATTTTGGTGGATGTGTTTAATTTTTAATACATCATTAGGACCAAAGATATGTAGGCCTCTTCATTTGAAAGAGGATTCAACATAGATGGAATCTATTTAACAAAGGTGCTAATAATATAACTTAGAATCTTCTCATCATATCTTTATTCCAACCTGCAACTGATCCAGGAGGAAAAGATTGTAAGAGATTTATCAAATGAGATCAGTTAGGCAGAGAATTTAATAGGGGCAAGCAATCAACTTTAGACAAAATTTTGAATATCACTTCTACACAAACATGGGAATTAATTTCAAATTTTTTATCAATAGCCTTTGCAAAATGTGATATACCTGGGTTAGAGTATCATTCCTCTACAATGGGGCAGCTTTTCAAAAGTGGATTTGGTAGATTTGGTCTTGGACAGGTAGTTATCACACACACTGTTTATTTTTGGAATTGTATCTATTTTGTCTTGCTAATTAACTTGTAAATATGGAAAAAGATTGTAAAGGAATATGTTTATCTTCTTTGGTTGGTGGATGCTTTGGAGGTGAGTTTACCTAACATTCTTGTTCCAAAAATTAACCCAATTATTAACATGTATTGATATCTTGTTTCAATTCTTACTGCTTCATGAAATCCATCATAGGAATGCTTTGCATACACTTTTGATTTCAAAAAGTTGCTAATGATGACAAGTAGATAATCAAACTCCTCTTATAGCTGTGTATGTGTTTTTTTTATATCTTGAAGTATTAGTTGCCGGCCATGTAATAATTCAAATTAAAATATATTTGCATATATTTCTATCAGTAAACAACAATATTCAAGAACCAAATTTTGAGATTCATCCTAAACTTTTCTCCCACAAATTATGAATGTCTTGTATCATTACAATGGAAATCAAATTTTAAATGGTTTTGTTATGTCTATTTTAGTTATGTATTCTTGTTTTCTCATGCCTTATCTTTTTTAATGAAAGTTGTACCTATCATCGTGCCTTTGCATTCTTGAGTTGGAGTTCCCTATTTTTTTATTGTTATTTATGCTTATACTAATGTAGAAGTGACCACAAAGTTGGCCAATAGGGATCGAAAGCACAACTAATGTGATTACATAATTGAAGTGCGAAAGCAACTCCTATCTCTGCTCTATTAAAAGTAGAGAAAGAGTTAATTAACTAGCTAATAGAAACACAAGAAGTACTACAAAAATAATTCCAAAACCAAATGCAAATGCAGATGTCAAGGCATGTTGGTTCTAGAAGAAGAATGAGAAGAGATACAAAGGAAGAGGATGACTTCAGATTTGAGTAGTCAATCATCCTAAGGGGGCCAATGCATTGCTTGATTATGTCATGTAGAAAATATCTGAGATTGAAGAAGTTTGGTTGTGAAACCCTATGGGGATCCGTAGATTGATGATGTCCATTACTCCTAAAATCCAAAACGAGGGGAAGAATATCCAAATGGAATAATGGTTGTTCAAGTGGACCTATAGAGTATTACCCTATGCAAAGTGATTTTGGCCTTGGGACCTCCTGCTAGTTTGTTTGATGGCTCGATGGGTTCTGTACTAGGATCTTGAACTAGAGCTCCTTCATAATGAACATAAATTAGATTATTAGTTACAATAATTATTAGGACATAAGGGTTGTGTCCCTTAAACATGAATTTGTTTCTTGGGAACTATTTAAGGAGTCTCCTTGAATACCTTTCTATCATCAATGTATCTTTCATAATTTTTAAATATTATTTTGTGCTTTTGGAAATTATATTTAGAGTCTTGTCCCTTTCTTATGTGATGGATTTGTGCATTATTGTGGCATCCAAGACTAATTGGGCTGATATTTGTGGGATCACCTGATGACTTGTGGAAAAATTTTCTAGTTTGTGGCTGAATTTATTTCTTCTCACAAGAGAATGGGATTGTGGCCATTATTATTTTATTACTAAATAATATAAATACTAAAATGACTAGATTCAAATCTAAGGAAGTAAAATATCATCAATGAAAGAATATAACAATGATTAGGAAAATTGAAGGGAGTCTTCTTAATCAGAATCCATACACCAACATCACCATTAATGAAGCATGAGTACAAGGAAATCATAGCCTCCAAACAACTGCCATGCAATTGAAAGTTGTTGGCCTTTACATATTATTGAGGTTACAAATAGGAAGTCACATAAGAAATCCAACCATGTAATTTTATCAAAGACATCAACAATATCACGATACACCAAAAAAATAGAAACAAGGCTGAGGGGCGATGATAAAAGATATTCACAACAGCATACGGTCAGGGGATTTTGCTGAAGAGCTATTAAGAGATGCCAACCATTTGGAGCTGCCTAATGTGGTGGGATTTGTTGATACATATTCCTTGTTGGTTAGGTTCCAACTTATGTGGAAGTAGGTCAATCCTACTTGTTGTATATAGGTAAAACTATACATAGTTCCCAAATTCAAAAAAGGAAAAGTCACGAATGAGATGTAAACTACTAGGTTGTGGGTTATTTATCCTCTCTGCTGCTGAACTGTGACTGTTTAGTGTCTTACCTGTTGGGTGTGATTGTATCTTCATCTCTGCTGGCTTTGAAGTGTCTTACCTATTGGATTTGACTGTCCTCTCTACTGCTGGTCGTGAAGTGTCTTATCTTCTAGGGTGACTATGTGTCTCTATTGGGAAAGCATATTTCTGAAGATGACCTTAATTAGCCAAGGAGTTTAGATACCCATGGCATTTTATTTTTTGTTTTGTTAAAGAATTTCCATTCATTCTCCTCAACTATTAGATTTCGTTTAGTGGTTAGTGTTATATTTATTTTATGGTTATAGTTTATTTATTCCTATTTCTCTGTCTGCAATCATTAATGAATTCAATTACGAACAAAAGAAATAATTAATAAAAGAAAAAAACACAATTTGTAATCAAGAGAAAACTAGAAGAATGAAATAAAACTGGAGGTGAATTCAATGACAACAAAAACAAAAAAATCATGAATAAAAAGGAAAAACAATATGTAATCAAGAAAATAAAGAAGGAAACAAACCTGAAGGTCTAAACATTCTTAGCATTGTATGCAACAAAACAAACAATAAAAGGGAATGACCAACAGTAAATCACCATACATGGGAGCTACACAAACACAACAATCAACTTATGTTATTACTACTCAAAACTATAATAAAGGAGATTCATAGGAAAATGCATCCATGAGTTGGAATATCCGGCTATATAAGATGCTCAACAAACTTAACCATCTAAATACAACAACAACAAATGAAAATGCCTTCAGAACTGCTTACAGAATCCAATTATGTTGCTTGAATGTGTATATCATGCCAACATAGATTGATATGTGACTAGATCTAAAAATAACCACAAATAGCCTAATAGGTAAAATTCAAAGCTATGTGGAAATTCATCCCACATTTATAGCCACAATTGGAGAAAAAGAGTTCTGACTTGTTAGGGGTCCTTTAGTACTTTAAAAGGAAAAGTATAGCCTGCAGACACGAGGTTGCATCACCAACTGCAAGAGGCAATCTAGCTAAGAAATATGTTGGAGTACATAGGACACGACACATAAAGAATATTTCAAACCTCTCTGCCAATGTTTGGGGACAAATACTATAAAATTTCTCTTCATAACAATTTCTGTTGTTTAATAGAGTTATTCCTCTGTTGAAAATACCCTCTATCATGAATCTTGTTCTACTATTATGATCCCATGGACACTCTTTTCATTCTTTGTAAACATCTAATTTAGTTAGGTTTATTCAACTTTTCCAATGCATATGTTTTTTAGTACTGTACTAATAACATTGTATTAGCATAGCAACAAGGAAACCCTTCTAGAATATATGTTTGGAAGTGGACCATGTGGTATAGCTGCAAGAACTTGAATTAATGTAACCCACTGGCTACCTTGATCAATATGAAAGTAAATTATGTGCAATATATCTTCAACTTTGAATGCTTTCGTAATGGCACCATTTGCATCCATATACCCAAATTTAAAATAAGGACAAACTTCATGGAGAACTTGCATATATGAAAGAAGTTCTGGACTTGTAGGTTCTTTGCACTTCAATGATTTATAGATTATACTTCCATATGAAACCAACCTTCCTACAATACCTTCTACCATATAAGCACCCAACCTTTGCATTGGCTCACCACATACTGCCACTACTTGTTGCAATTCTGCAATCAATTTGTTTATCCTAATTGAGTCATTAGCAGAATCCGCAACAACGTTTGCGCATGCAATTAGAAACTCTTTTTTCATCACCATATGGGATATCAAACTCCAGCTCTTCCTTTTTATCTTTTGAGGAATTTATGGTAGTAGAGAAAACCATCCCCAGATCTACCTCATTCACTATTTCTACTTTTACATTATTCGGTGTCACTGAGGAAAATTCTACCTGCTCTGGTTTGGGGTAAATAGACAAGGAGCTTTGGAAATAATTATCATTTGTGTCATGCATGTCCTCAAAATTCCATTCTGAGTATTCTGGAAACCTATGTTCCTCATAAGTGGATCCAAAAATTGTCAGGATCATCACTATCAGACACCAGTAATGTTGTCTCTAGTTCCTTCAACATATATTTCAAATCTTCTTCTTGCTTAGTGCCACTGTATCCACTTCCATCTAGGTCGTATGGTTCCTGTGGTAAATGGAAATAATGTAGAACAGAAGGGTAATTTTTTGATACTTGTGGTGATGCTAGGATTCCATTAGATGAACAACTTTAAACTGATGGAGAAATGTAAAATGAATATCCAGTAGAATATGGCAGAGCTTCATGAGTTGATATTTGATTTTGTAGAGAATCAGTATCATGCAAAGGGGAACTTTGGACTGAACCATCACTCAGATGATATTTATCACTTCTATAACATTCATGAGTTCGAGTACTGTGACCCAAGCCATAAGAAATATCCTCAAAGAAAATTTTGGTAACTAGTTTTAGAGTTCCATGGATCCACTCATGAGACTCGGAAGCCTGTTCAAGAGACATATTGTTATCTATGCTTGGACCTAGATTTGGTAAGCAAGTGCCAAAAGTTTTATGTGGATGGCCTAAAACATATTGGGAATTCTGAACAGCTGCAAACACCTCTGTCTTGAACTGAACATTCATATCTGGAGATTACTTTGGGGATATGAAATTTTTCGAAGGTAGCGATGATAGGTTTATGGTTTGACTCTAATATTTCCACAGAGCAGCCAAAGTAATACTTCTCAACTGATCCACATATTGATCACTTATTTTGGTAGCCACTTTTATACATTTGATGTTCTATTTTTTTTGTCAAGTTAAATGTCAATGTGCACAAATATGCGGTCTCCCTGGTGCTGTGTTATCTGCCATTCAAATAGATTAATTTAAACTAGTCAGGATAGAAGTTCAAAATAATGAGAAATTGATCAGATTGACACAAAACTCAGTGCTTTGGTGAAAATATGTTGGATTATGAGCTTCCGACAATGAGAATTAAGATATTTCTTTACATGCATGCTGTCAGAATATAAAAATTCTCATGAGGTAGATTCTGGAACCAACAGAAGGAAAAAATAAATTGTAAAGTCTGGATTATTCTTTTCAAGTATATATTAATTGGAAAAAGAGGTTCAAAGCAAAAATAGAAGAAAATATTCAATAATAGTTTTGGAATAGTTGGGCTAGAGATCCCAGTAGTAAATTGTCCTCTTAGTAGAAAAGTTAAAACTATCAGGCAGCTAGAGCAAGATAGTAATAAGGATGGAAGGATAGAGATGAAACCAAGGCCAAGACTGAGCCTGAACCAACAGGAGTATCAGAGCCTAAACCAACAGCAGTATCAGAGCCTGAGATAAATCCAAAGAGTCTGAGTAGGAAGAGAAAAAAATGAGTCCCAAGGAAGAGCCAAAGATACAACTATGCTACAGTTAGAGATAAGGCCATAACCAAATATCTAGTGCTCACAAGTCACAAGTTAATATTAAGGAAGGAAAAGATATGAAACTAGTCAATGGTGGATATCAATATAAAGAGGGTAGGTTTGATCTATAATCATATTTAAAAAAACATGAAGGATATATACAAAGCTAAGTGGTCACTAGTGACATTTTAAAAGCTTAGCCATCCAAAATGGTTGGTTGATGGAGGAGGATGCAGAAAATAGGAGGATTCTTAGCCATCCACATTAGATATCTTTCATTTTTGGCCTAATAAACCAAAGGCCTTAAAGAGCCTAACAAGCCAAAGACGTTAAAGAGCAAGAAAACACTAAGACATATATTTGAAGTATAAGCACATTCAACCCAATACTAGTCTTATATGATGTATTTAAATATGTGCCAAATGTAACTTGATCAATAAACCCTATTGGTTTGCTAGAAAAATTCATATCATAACTTCTATAACACAGATCGTTGAGATTGTGGCAAAAGACGAATTCCATCTAGAACCATAGCTGTCTATGAGGGGGGTTTTGAACCGCCCTTAAAATTCACTTTTGGGGGGGTAGGTTTAGAACCGCCCTTAAAAGTCACAAGCACAGAGGCAAAGTTGTTCTTACGAGTGTACCCCCAATCATTTATAAAAATTGGTCTCAAACTAGGTTCAAAATGGGCAAAATGGCTCTGGGCATGAAAAATGTTCTGTCTAATCTACCTTTCACAAATTATCTAAAACTAAAAATTCCTAAGTTCATTATAAATAAATTACAACTATAATTAATGCATTTCCTTTTGTTTGGTTAAAATTGAGCTAAAATTGAGTGAGATTTGGCCTCCAGAAGGTAAATAATAAAGGTTTTTCTGAGGGAGATGAAATCAAAATATAAGGCCATTATTTAAATTTTATGGGTGAAAACCTAAAAGAATTGTATAGTACTAATATTCACTTCTCCATATCAAATGGGTCTCTTTCAAAGTAAAAGAAAAAATCAACTTGGAAGGGGCCTAATTAACACACTTTGCTAGCTAGATTATGGACCAAAAACCAGGGTTAGTAGGATTTCTGGAAATTTCTTGGTTGAATCTTCGAGTCGAACCCTGAATATTTTTTCCACCCTCAAAATCCGAATGAGGGAGATATGGAAATTTTGGTTTAGGCATTTTTTCAAACACTTAGTGGAAAAGTACTTGGTTGAGGACTTTTGTCAAACAATTAGTAGATAGCCACCTACAATTCTTCCACCTCTAAGTTCCTTTCAACATTTCAAAAGCTACCAGAAATGAAATCAGACCCATACACATGGAAAGAAAAACACCCCAATGGAATCTACGTTTTCATAAAAATACCCAAATCATGGGATTTGGTATCGCAAAAAATGTTTTTGGAATCAAAATGGAGGTTCCAAGCCCATATGATATGGATACTTTCCTCCACGACATCTCAACTAGGTATTTTATAAATAAAATTGGAATTCATAATTGTTTATTCAACAAGGGTTGGAGAGGCCATGTGCCCTTATTGGTGAGTTAATGTAAAAAAAGGAATCGTAAGTCGATTCAATCTCAGAGAAGACAAAAATAATGTTTCCACCAAAGTCTAAATGAAAGGAAACTAGAAATGCAGTTTGGAAATGAGGGCGGGTTTCGTACCAGGCACATTGTTATAACTCTAGTTTCTCATTTTGGAAACCCCAAGTGAGTGTATCGGCCAATTTATTTTCCAAGTAAATTCTTGTACAATATCCAAACAATGAGTAATTTAGTGAATTGTCAAGTTCTTCGAAAGTCACTCAACACAGTCTACTCAGTTCTTTGAAAGTCACGTCTCAGCGAGGAGTCACAAGTTCATGTTACATAGACACAAAGGAATAATAAAATGAAAAAAAAAAAGACATTGATTTGGTGAGAAAAGAGAAATGATTACAGCGAAATACCTGATCCAATACATCTTACTTAGCCATCTTACTTAGCAAAATGCCTGATAAACTCACTAAAATGTCTTGCAGATCCACTACTAAAATGGTTGATTGTAGAGGGACCTGAATGATTGTTTCAAACCAATTCAGATGAGGGAGTTCATTGTAGAGGGACCTAAATTATTGTTTCAAACCAAACCCTCCTCTGCCTCTACAAACCTTGACCGCTGCAAACCCTCCTCTGCGTAAACTCACTTGACCTTCGGCAACACCTCCAGCAACCTCCTCTGCATGACCTCCGACAAGCCTCCTCTGCGTGACCTCCAAAAAAACTCCTCTACATGACCTCCAGATGTGGAGGTATATTGTGTCGACTCCACCGTGAAATTATTGATTGGGTTCTTTGTTTCGCTAAGAAATATTGTGTCTGGATGGTTGTGGTTATATATATATATATATATATATATATATATATATATATATTTCCCAAGTGTTGGAAATCCGACGACATAGCCGTAGTGTCGGAATAGCCATAGTGTCAAAAATCCTACACCCTAGTGTCGGAAATCCAACACCCGAGTGTAGGATAGCCTACGCCCAAGTGTCGGAAATCCTACGCCCTAGTGTCGAAATAGCCCTAGTGTAGGAATATCCCTAGTGTCAGAAATTCAATGATGCTAAAATAATTTAAAAGGCTTAGTACTTTTCATCATTACTGTTCGACACATCCATACGATACGTTGGATGTCGTCGGATTTCAGGTTCAAATCTTGTTGTGAAATGTCGTTCAGGGACACTTAGTCACTCTCGGTCCGGGAGCAAAAAAACAAACGGAGCAGCAAGATTGCATGCCATTGGATCTAACAGGTGTGTATGGCCAATGCTGACATGGGAACACCACCAAGACTGTCATGGAGGAGGTTTTTTCAGAGTTGACCCACCAGTGCAAGAGTTGCATTGAAGGAAACTGAGCAAAACCCTAGTTTACAAAACTGATGCAACGTGGAGTCACTGGGCCATGAAAACGTGGTGGGGAGGGCCCTCTAGAGGTAATGGCATTCCAAGAGACAAATGGAGTCAATGGCTCATCGATTCGACCTCCGGTTGTCAAGTTATGTCGAGCTGCAAGTCACATGAAAATGTCGTTCAAGGACACTTGGTCACTCTCAGTCCAGGATGACATTCTAATTGTTGGGCATGGTAAGAGAGTTATTAAAAGGTTGAAGAAGGGCTTGGGAAGTCAATTTTCAATGAAATATTTGGGTCCAACACAACAAATATTGGGCATGAACTATATTTCTCCAAAAGAGGATAGAAGAAATGTTATAGAAATTGTATCTCTTAAACATGAACAACTCTTTGACCTTGATATGTGTTATACCTTCTGCTTTCTCATTAAATTCTATTTATTGACTCAAATAAAAGAAGGATAAAAAATTACTAGAATAGCAATTAAAATTTAGAGATTAAAGCATAATGCACAAGTCAAATACCATTTCACAATATTAGAGCAATTATTTTTTGAAAAGTAGCCCGATGCAACACAAATTGGAGAGAAATTTGCAAAGATAGTGGTTTACTAGGCAGGACATGTAGAGAACAATATAAAGTGCAGAGTTAGCAAACCTATGAAGGACATGATGTTTAAAATCCTGTAGCAAAGGTAAGAGAAACATGGGTGAAATATTAAACCAATGAAGGGTGTCTATTGAAGATACATGCATCAAACATTTTCACTTGAAATTTACATTCAAATAATTCAATCTCTAATTAAAAAGAACAAAAGGAATTGAGAATGAAAATTATGAAAATTATTATTCTTGCATAGCTTTGTGGTTTATTTGTATCCTTGCATAGTCAAATGTAGAGAATCGTGTGCTTGTGCAAGCTAACACATCAAAATCTATTAAAGACAAGATGACCATGAGTGGTTGAAATTGACAGCTACTATTAAAAAGACAAGATGATCATGATAACTTACTCTGCTTTATATGTGAACTCTGCAAATTCCTTTCCCTTTCCATCTATATCGATGTCATGTCTGAACATATAGCATGTATAAATACTTATTACCAAGATGGTGCATAAAACATATCATACTTGGTAATAAGTAATTATACATGCTATATATTCATACATGACATCGATATAGATGGAAAGGGAAAGGCTTTTGTAGAGTTCACATAGAAACAAGAGTAAGTTATCGTGATCGTATTGTCCTTTAATAGTAGCGGTCAATTTAAATCACTCATGGAACTGGCATCCAAGTGGAGTGTCAGTGCAATTACCCAATCTCATTCAATATAGCTAGCTGGATCCTCTCGATTGCTAATTGCCTCCATTAATCTCTCGTGCTCTGAATGAGGCAAGAAGTAACGTACCTTGGTTGAGTTCTTCATTGAAATTGTCTATAGATGGATGTTCATGCCAACAATCAAGTTTGTGAAGTGATAGACCACAGAACCTAGTTTGTAATCCACGAATACATGCCCACTAGTTCTTCTTGATTTCCCATCTAGTCTAAGATATTCACCTTCAACCACCATCGAGCCAATAGGAAATTCATTTCCTTCATCATCAATCAATGATCTATTTAGGATTTGCTTACCTCGAATGCATCATTCCAACCAATAATCCATGCCCCATTCATTGTCTTTCGAGGCAACAACTGCATATATGTTTCCTGGTTGTACAAGATATGAGATATGGTCATAGTCTGTCGAAATCGTTGACTGACCCTCCTCTAAGTGGGTTGTTTCACCGACTACATGTGGGTCTATTGCAAGTGACACATGATCCCAATCATCAACCTAATCCATGCATTCACATTCATCCCATTCACCACTGCTACAAGGGCTGCAAAAGCAAGCAAGTTTCCGCATACATATTTCAAATAGGGGGTTGTTTGAGCTTTGAACCGAATGAAATCCATGTGTTCCTTGTATTGTGCCACAACTATAGGAACGTGATCGATCTATGTCAACCACATGCCAAAAATTCCTGACTGGCCTTCTTACCACTAAAGTTTGGTCTGACATTGTTGTGGAGCACCATTGAACTATGGATTCTACATCTTTGATATGGGGGTTTCTGGTAAACCCCATCTCCTCCTTCATAGTGCGGTCTTGATGCATGCACCAGCCCTGTCATGCTCACCTTTGTTGTGCCCAGTCTCAAAGTAGTTCCATATATGCGGCACATTATAAGTCTTATGTAACATACTCATCCATTGGAAGACTCGAGAATTTTTGACCTGGCCCGCACAACCATCGGACCATATCCAATGTTGATCCATTTGTATGTCTCCCTCCTTTAGCTGATCATAGAAAATTCAAAAATAGTGTTGCACATAATGCAGATCATGGCATCTGTCATCACTTATGTAAAAGTTTGTCTCCTTTTGTATTATCCTGTTGTTAATGCTATTCTCAGGGCCATGCCTATATGTAATATGTACCATGATGCTTACTTGGTCGGAATGGTAGTATTGACTTTGAATTTAATTTTGTGGCTGAAGGGTGTAGTTTTCTACAAAATCCACAATTGACTATATGGTCCCAATGGGAAAGTTGTCCCTACATTTTTTGTACTGGTCATCCTTCCATCGCGCTACGTGCACATGTTGAACATTCTGCTTGGTTTTCTTGTAGAACTCCATCAAAAAATCACATACCCATACCTGTTTCCATGAAAACTAAGGTCGTATTAGAATGTGACTTTTAAAGAATGTATATGTAGAAACTGAACATGTAAGAGGAAAAACATGCAATAATCATTTGCACCTGTGACTTCACCAATGCAATCTTTTTACTTTCCTTCGCACTATCTGATTGATAGGTTACGTACTTGAAGCTCTGCATCTCCACGCTCATATTGCCAAATTGATGCTCATCACTTCCATGAATGCAACGGTTTAAAAGAGCAAACCCACTACGCCTAGAAAAATTCCCATATAGACATGATTTTCCATAGTATTTTTTTCCTTCATTCCTTGGACACATGATGCTAACGAAAAAATCTCTCGATGCATTCGGTGGTATTACGGATTCATTGCAACCCTGCTCAAGGTTAGTATGCAAATCACAAAATATATGTTTATACGTGTCAAAAAATATTCATATTCTACATGGTACTACTACAGCATGTGTTCGATCAATGCATATACGAATGTACCATGGTTTACATTTCTCAAATGACCTTTGGCCCAGGTTCAATTGTGTGTGCTCATTCTTGAATATCTCATAGAGTTCAGTTTCTGTTGTGTCAAGGAAGTGTTTGACATGGGGTTCACGTTCAGTAGAACCTTTTCTCAGCTTTAGCACATCTCTTTGATTAGATGAAGGTCTGGTATGATCATGCCAGAACATTTGTACTAAATCCTTGACAGCATCAATTAGATTCATATCTCGATGAGGAAACCTGTCGACAAAATCCCAATAATCTTTTCCACCTGGAGTCTATAGATTTTCTCTTATAAAAGAGTACTTTCGAACAATTTTTCTATTTAATTTAAGTATCTGAGAAGTGTGTGAAAGGAGGCGATGTTTTCGTGTGGACTTGCTTACAATTGATTCTGATAACACATGACGAGCTGCACAAAGATCTTTAGTATAGGACGTCTTCCCAATCACATTAAAAGCACATTGGAGATTTCTAACAATATGATAGTTAGCATTTGAACTTCTAACCATATTTATGCCCAGAATTCACCTACCAACAACTAAACAATTTGACTTTAACAAACATAGTAATAATTGACATTTACCTGCATCGCCTTTGGATTCAAAATATTCCTTCATTAATTTGTTACATTGCCAATTGATAGTGCGTTTGGGAAACTTACCTTCAAGGCCTGACAGACAACTTTCATCCACATGGATACATCTGGGAGTCCTTTTTCTTACAGTAGATAGTCGAGGTAGGGAAGGTGGACATGAGCTATGGATCCCAGGGCTTCTTTGTTGTCATGAATCATTCACAATTCAGTCCATATTGGGAGTGTGCTCAACATGGTTGTGGTCTTCTAGAAGATATTGCAAATTAATCATTGCTTCTAGGTCCATCACTTCATACTCAATGTCTCTCAATACACCTATGTCTTCAAGAGCTTCAACATGGCTTGTTGATGGATTGTTGGTTGGAGACTGTGTTGATGTTGGAACTTGATTTGGGTCCATTGGACTCGACCGCTTCACCCATGGTTCTGAAGTAGAGGTTTCTATGTCATCAAATCTGTTAGGATCGGACATGGTATCAATGGAAATGTCTAGACCATGTCTCACTCTCTCCATTGCCAACCTCGCCTTTTCTCTTACCTCATTTTCCTTTTCAATGGGCATATTCCTTCTAGTTTTTATTGCTCTGTTACGTGAGTTTCCCATATCCAAAAGTTTCTTTATCAAAGCTATGAGGTCTACCCTTGCATAAGAAGTAACAAATAAGGTATTAGTTCCATTATACAAGATACATGATGCGTTCCAAAATAAATAACTAAATTAAATATATGTTAGTATGCTAATTATTGGCATTGATACATAATCATTGATTAAAGGTTTCTCTTTATGTTTGGACCAAATTTTCATTTCTATACTCTATTTGAGTCAAGTAAAGATAGTCAAGTTTGTAGGTATTATAGCTATAAGATTCTGACTTCCTTTGTGTTCAAAAATTATTGGAAGTCAAAAGAAGATGAGTGAAATGAGGAGGTTACAAATCCCTCGAAAAAAGGAGAAATCATTAAGGTAGAGGCATCCCTATCAAGCTCAAAGGCATGTTATGATAAATCTAGCATGAAGAGGGGAGCATGGACAAGCTGGTGAACTGTTCAATATGGACCCTCTCCCATGATTGCTTCCAAGGTTTTTATACAAATTGAAGAGTCTCAATAGAGAACCTCATCTATGCCATCCTTGTGGGAAATCGAAATATATTCAAGTGCAAATGGTTATTGGTCTATATTGCATACTTCATCTTGTATAGAGAATATGGACAACTTCGTGAACTATTCAATATGGACCCTCTCCCATGATTACTTCAATTTTTTTATTAAATTGAAGAGTCTCAAGATATAACTTCATCTATGCCATCATTGTGTAAAATCAAAATATATTCATGTGCAAATGTAAATTAGTTAACATGGCATACTTCATCTTGTATGGAGAATATGAGACTTGTTTAGATGTGAAGTTGGGATTTATTCTTGTGAAATTAAATGTTGTCTATGAGAGAGATATTGTTGTAGGCATATCATAAAACATAAATCAATGAAATGATCTGAAAACTTGTGAATTAAAATAATTATTTACAATTCACCATACCTATTCAAAATGATCTCTTCTTACAATGAAAACTTGTAGTGTGAATCTTTCCACTAACTTCCAGGACCACTGAATATGTTTGTTAGATTCCAAGAGAGAGCTTCCATCCAATATATAAATAGAGTGGTGATGGATTGTGAGCCAAACTACATAGTTGAGGAGCACAAAATGCGCGAACAACAAAAGAAAACTTGTGAAAATAGGTAGCAATCTCGAGAATTTAGAACTTTGTTTTTTACCTACTAATAGGTGCGTGCACGTGCCTTTAAGCATGTGCACGCATGTCTAAGACCGCGCGTGCACACCCCTGTCTAACATTTAGAGCATTTACTCACTAATGTTTATTTCATTTAATGACTAACGTTATTCAACAACGACTTCGTATTCATGATTATTTTGAGTATTTTTACAATATATTCTAAAACCTATCATCATCACCACTACAATATAGTCTAAACCTATCATGATCATCGTCATCCTCATTCTCATCGTCATCATCACCATCATTGTCATCATCATCATCATCATCATCATCATCATCATCATCATCCTCATCCTCATCATCATAGTCATCATCCTCATCACCATCATTTTCATCATCATCACCAACATTTTTCATCATCATCATCACCATCATCCTCCTCCTCCTCATCATCATCCTCGTCATCATCATCATCACCAACATTGTTCATCATCGTCATCATCATCATCCTCATCATCATCATCATCATCATCATCATCATCATCGTCATCATCATCATCATTGTCATCATCACCATCATTGTTCACCATCATCATCGTCGTCGTCATCATCATCATCATCATCATCATCCTCATCATCATCATAGTCATCATCCTCATCATCATCATTTTCATCATCCTCCTCCTCATCATCATCATCGTTCATCATCATAATTCCATTGCAAATGCTTGGAAATAAAATCAAAGCAAAGTTTCAACTAAACCTATCATCATCATCATCATCATTGTTCCTCATCGACGTCGTCATCATCATCATCCTCATCATCATCATCATCATCATCACCATCATTGTTCATCATCATTGTCATCGTCATCATCATCCTCATCCTAATCCTCATCATCATAGTCATCATCCTCATCATTGTCATTGAAATCATCCTTATCATCATCACCATCATCATCAGTGTTCCTCATCATCATCAGTGTTCCTCATCATCATCAGCATCATCATCATCATCATCATTGTTCATCATCACCATCATCATCGCCATCATTGTTTATCCTCATATTCATCATCCTCCTCCTCCTCATCATCATCTTTGTCATCAACATCATCATCCTCATCATCGCAATCATCATCATCATCATAATCACTGTCATCATAGTAATAGTCATCGTGATCATCATCCCCATAATCATCATCATCACCATCATTGTTCATCATCATAGTCATTATAATCCTCATCATCATCATCGTCATCGTCATCAACATCATCATCCTCATCCTCATCATCATAGTCATCATCATCATCATTGTCATCATCATCATCACCATCATTGTTCGTCATCCTCCTCCTCCTCCTCCTCATCCTCATCATCATCAACATCATTGTTCACCACCATCATCATCGTCGTCATCATCGACATCATCATCATCATCATCCTCACAATCATCATAGTCATCATCCTCATCATCATCATTGCCATCCTCCTCCTCCTCATCATCATCATTGTTCATCATCAGCATTCCATTGCAAATGCTTGGAAATAAAATAAAATAAAAGTTTCAACTAAATCGATCATCATCATCATCATTGTTCCTCATCATTGTCATCAGCATCATCATCCTCGTCCTCATCCTCATCATCACCGTCATCATCACCATCATCATCGCCATCATTGTTCATCCTCATAGTCATATTCATAGTCATCATCATCCTCCTCATCAGCATCATTTTCATCATCAACATCATCATCCTCATCATCGCAATCATCATCATCATCATCATCATAATCACTGTCATCATAGTAATAGTCATCGTGATAATCATCCTCATCATCATCATCATCATCACCATCATTGTTCATCATCATAGTCATCATAATCCTCCTCATCATCATCATCGCCATCCTCAACATCATCATCCTCATCCTCTTCATCATCATAGTCATCATCATCATCATCATCATCATTGTCATAGTCATCATCCTCATCATCCTCATTGTCATCATCATCCTCATCATCATCGTCATCATCATCATAGTCATCATCCTCCTCATCATCATCATAGTCATCATCATTGTCATCATCCTCCACCTCATCATCATAGTCATCATCCTCATTTGATCATCATTGTCATCCTCCTCCTCCTCCTCATCATCATTCCATTGCAAATGCTTGAAAATAAAATCAAAACAAAGTGTTTACTTAGCAACTGCGTGCACGCGTCTCTAACACATGTGCACAAAGTAGCGCGAACGTGCTTTTAGTGTGTGTGCACCCAGAGAGCGCAATCGCGCTTCTAGTGCATGCGCGTTATGTTTTAAACTACGCACGCATGTGATTTAAATTTAGAATTTTGGCGGCGACACCTTTTTTCCAACCAACGTGGTGGATGACTTGGCTGCTTTGGTTTTAGGTTTGGGTTTCCCAACCAAGTGGTTTGGACTGTCTTATGACATAAAAACTTGTTTTGTACCACTTCTTCTATTTCATGCATGATTTTCCATATTCCACACTTGTCCACTGTTAATGAAAATTCACACACTTGTGTAGCTCTGTCTGTAGATTATGAATATGTAATTTTTATTTAAATCTAGTATCTTTTTCTATTTTTATTTAATTTTAAATGGACTAACGTCAATCTAACACAAAAGGTAGGCTATCTGATTTGGCTATAACTTTTGATTGCCTCACATATTTATAAAACGGAAAAGAACCCGCACAAGAAGACACAAAGACCTACATCCTAAAAAAAATACCGTTCATTGACTATGTTAAGACCAATATTTGGTGGACCAACGCTCAACCTTGTCATTTTAGGGTGTCTCTGACTTCCTTAATTTGAAAAATAAAAAATATAACATAAATAAATATGGAAAAATATCACTGCACTAGACACACCTGTTATCTACAACTCTATATAAAAAATTTCACAAAATTCCACCATTTTCATACCAAACGAGTGGACAAACGCAAACATATTCATTATTTTTTGGGAAAAATATAACATGCCAACCTTAGAAGAACCTCGTTTTTTGGGATTTATGCTTAGTTTCCATAAATAAAAGTTATATATTATGGATGGTAATTCAATTTTCCATGTTTCATATCCTTACACCATAATCCAAAAAGTTGTGTAGGTACCTCTAATATTGCTTTTTGACATTCAGATTTATGTTTTTCCATAATTCCATTGCAACGAACGTGTCTTAAGTGACCAGCATTAGCGTGCACCAACCCATCATTAAAATTAATTATTAGAGGTACCTACAAAAAAATTTAGAAGTAGGCGTAAAAAGATGAAACATAGACAATCGAATTACCTTTCAGAATATATACCTTTTATTTATTGAAAATACGTATAACTATCCCAAACTGACTTTCTTCTAGGACTGGTATGTTATTTTTTCTCTAAAAGATAATGCATATGTTTGCGTGGTCCACCTATTTTCTATGTAAATTGACAAATTTTGTGAAAAAATATATGTAGTCATAGGTAATAGAGGATCTTGTGCAGGGCTATTTTTCCAAATTTTTAAAAGTTAATTTTATATATTTTTTAAATTAAGGAATTCAGTGAATCCCTAAAATGAAATGGTTGAGCATTGGTCCACCCTATCATGATCATAACATAATCAATAAACCTTTTTTTTAGTTTGTAGGTATTTTTGTATTCTTGCGTGGGTTCTTCTCCTTTTTTGAAATAGGTGAGCCAGTCAAAAGTTATAACCAAAATAATGGACTTAGGTTTTATACAAAATTGGCACGAGTGCTTTTAAAAATGAATTAAAAATACAAAAAATAATAGAGTGATTAAAAAAAATAACGTTAGAATATGCATGCAGATCTTGATAAGTGTGTGCAGTTTCATCAGTAGTGTATAAGTGGAGCATATGCAAAACAAAGGGTGAAAAACATTAAGTTATAGAATTGGGTGATTTTTGCTAAAACTCAGTTCGAGCCTTAAGGTTGGGGAATCTGAACCTAAAACCAAAACTACAAGGTTTCCAAACGAAAATTGAATTTAGGGGAACCTACGCATAGTATCATGCACATGTATTAGCGCATACACATGTAATAGCCCGCATGCATACAAGCACGCAAATTCTATTTTACACCCTTTCTTTTTTTTTCTCTTCTTCTCCCTAAATCCTCTCTAAGGATGCTCTTAAAAAGGTGGGACTGATCACTGCATTTGGAAAAGCATGTGCCATAAGTGTTGATCATCATATTCAAATGCATTAATGTTTCAAAGCGATAACAAGGTTGTATAATTATCTACAGGATTCAAAATGGAAGCCTCTTGAGAGCACAATGTTCAAAATTCAGATTCTAGGAACGATGGTTAGCATGATGAAAATTCATGTGTTATCCACAATGTTGACAGTATTTTGAAATCAAGTTAAAGGTATTGGAAGGCTGCTATGATGACCCATTGCTTATTAAATTCTTGTCCGAAAATTTGGGCGTACACAGACATCCACAAATGGAAGACTACTGCTCCCTATGGCGAGAATGGATAGGGAATTGTAGGAACCATATACTGAAATCATAATGTTGTTTGGTTTGGAAGCATATTGTACAAAAATTTTAAGTTCCTCCTTAGAGATAAACCAATATCTTGTAACAAATGGTCTCTGTAAAGTGTTGATATGCACAAATAATGGAGATATTCATGTGTAGTAGAAACAAAGCATTCATCCCTGATGACTTACAACTAAAGGAATTTTATAAGGGAGCTTCAACAAGATTAAATTTTACCTGACAGTTGAATCCTTCTAATATTGAAATACCTTCACCTATAAGCCCTTAATCAATAACTCCTAATTCCTAGTTAACACAAAACACCTAAACCATGTAACCCATAATCCCTAAAGCCCAAAACACCTAAGCACTTGGGGATTATGGTTTAACCAAGGGCTTAAAATCCTTTAGCGGGGAGGGGATTTAGGAACTAACAAAAAATATGGATTTATTGAGCAATACATGCACCAAAAATTTTCCACCAATAAAGTGACATTTAGTAGGTGCCATGCACGTTAGTGGTGCGTACGCATACTGGCACACTTTCATTAGTTTNCCCCCCCCCCCCCCCCCCCACTCTCTCTTCCTATCCACCCAATCCCCCCTATCTTTTCCTCTCCACCTAATCCCTCCTCCCTCCTTCACCCCTTGTCTCCTTAACCACATGGGTTAGGAGTTTTAAGCATCCATTTCCATGAATAACACCTAAATCCATGGCATAATATATCTCAAAGATAGCATTGATTATAAGTATGAGTATTGGTGTGGCCATTATTAAGGTCTTGGATTCTATGTATGAGTGTTTGGGCCCTATAAATGGTTGATGGATGAAACCTTGGCTTTATGCCCTAAAATAAGAATGTAATTATCGAAGTTCAAGAACGACGCCTTAGTCCAATACACACGACCTCTCAAGCATATCCTTGGATATGAGCAGAGATACTAATGATACTGGGAAAGTTTGATTATGTGGTATAGGCATGAGGGTCTTAGACATGGTTGAGGGAGAAAATCTAGGCCTTATTCCCTAATTAAGATGATATAAATCTAGGCTCAAGATCTATGCCCAAAACAAAACAAAAAATGACCTCCTAAGGGGATATGGCCACCATTATGAGTTTTCGAGCAGAAGGTATGAGTCACAAGGCCATCAAGAAGGTCATGAGAGGAAACCTAGGCATTAGTCCCTAAAGAATAATTTTGCACATCCAAAGTAGAAAACAATGTCATGAACCAACACTTATGATGTGCCAAGCGAATCCTTCACCTTTGAGTTAGCATATTAGCACCATTATTATTTTTGGTGAACTAGGTAATGATATCAAGGATTGGAACAAGCTTAAGCAATGAAACTCAATAATTAGGCCCAAAAAGTAGCTCCTAGGGCTCAAAATCCATCAACAATGCCTCAAAACCACCACACATGACTTATTTGTGGAATCTTAGTCTTTTAGTGGGCATACGAGTCTAACCATTAGAAAGTTTTTAGTTGCAAGGATGAATCGTGGCACCATGGACATTATTAATGGAGGAAACCCAACCCTTGTGACTTAAAATAAACTTTTAGGCATCTAACTAGAATAATAATTCCTTCTACCACCACCAATAGTTTCTTGAGAGTATCATTTACCTTTAACTTGGAATATGGGAACCATATGGAGGTTATGAACATTTGGTGTAGGTTAAGTTTCCTTGACCATGGCCAATGGATGAAACTTGGGCTTTATATGCTAAAGGTGCCTTCTATGGATCAATGTACATGACAAAGGTTTTAAAGAACCAAACAAGACCTTTCTATGGGACCTATGGCCTCTGAGAGGGGATATAGGATCAATTAGAAGGTTTTTAGTACTAGGATTGGGTCATGGTAGCATATACATGGAAGGGGGTATAAACCTAGCCCTCAAGCTCTAAAATAAGATTCTAGGCATGGAGTTCTAAGAATGTCACCTTGAACCACCACACATCATCCCTTGAAGTGTATCCTTAACTTTCTAGGGTGCATATGGGTTCCATAATCATTTTTTGAACACTATTTATGGGTGTGAGGGTGTTATCCATGGTTGGTGAAGGAAGCTCGGGAATTAGGCTCTTATAAAGACCACTGTAAGGCTCAATATCCTATAATGATGGCTTGAAACACCATTGATGACTTATTGAGGGGATTTATGGCCTTCAAATGGGGATACTAATAGCATTAAAAAAAATTGAGCACTAGGTATGCATGGTATTGAGGATTTAAACATGGTCAAGGGAGAAAACTTAGGCCTTAGGCCCTAAAGGAAGAATCAAGGAATCTAAATCCATGAACGACACGTTGAAGACGTAAAGAAACAACTCTCTTGTATTCATCCTAAAGTTATTGTGTTTATGTATAATATAAAGAATCTCTCACTTCGTGAGATGGAATGAGGCCCTCTAAAATTTGTCCTACCTAGACTACTATGGTTCAACCCTTTATGAAGATTACCTTAAATTAACACCTTGTGCTGGAGATTTGATGTATTCAGTTAATGATTTGGTTTAATTATTTTGAAGACACCTTGGTGTAGAACATATTCTCAAATATGTTTCATGTGAACACCAATCTTTTTTGTTTTTCCCATGATTTGACAAAGGAGAATGCATTTCTTTTTCTACTGTGGATCCAATATTTGAAAAAAATGGAATTTGTTGGATTCCTTTATGCATAGTATATTGGAAGGTAAATGGTTGAAAACATCCATAGGATATGAATGTCTAGCTAGAAATTTCTTGTTTGATTCCATTTGTATATCTTCTCCCCTATGAGAAGATGTCATTCCCATTTTCGATAAGGCGTTCTATGGAAAAACTATGCATGAATATAAGGATTCTCTTGAAAAGTGGGAGTGATCACTGAGTTTGGAAAAGGATGTGGCATAATTTTTTATTATCATATTCAAATGCATTGAGGTTTCAAAGCGATAACAAGGCTGTATAAGTATCTATAGGATTTAAAATGGAAACCTCATTAGAGCACAATGTTAAAAATTCAGATTCTAGGAATGATGGTTGGCATGATGTTTACAGAATTTGAATTTAATGCTAAAGGTATTGGAAAGTCAGTATTATGACCCATTACTACTTAAATTATTCTCTGAAATTTTAAGAGTACACAGACATCCACAAGTTGAACATTAATTCTCCTTGTGGTGGGAATGGATAGGAAATTCTAGGAACCGTATACTAAAACCATATGTTGTTTGGATTGGAAGCATATTGTACAAAACTGGTCCAGTTCCTCCTCGAAGATAAAGAAAAATATTGTAACCAATGGTCTCTCTAAAGTGCCAGTATGCACAAATAATGGAGATATTCATATTTGTAGTAGAGACAAAGCATTAGTGTCCCTGATGACTTACAAGTGAAGGAATTTTATAAGGGAGCTTCGACAAGATTAAATTTCACTTGGTAGTCGAATCCTTATAACCCCAAAATACATTCACCTCTAAGCCCTTAATCCCTAACCCCTAATTCCTAGTTAACCCCAAACACCTAAACCCACTAACCCATAAGCCCAAAACCCCTAAGCACATATGCACTTAAGCACTTGGAAAATATGGTTTAATTATGGGCTTAAAGGTCTTTAGGGATGAAGGGATTTAGGAACTAACAAAGAAATAGGGATTTATTAAGTTATAAATGCACCAAACATTTTCCACCAATAAATCAACGTTTAGTAAGGGTTGTATGCGTTAGTGGCATGCATGTGTACTAGTGCACACACACTAAATTAAACCCTCTATTTTATTTCTCTTCTTCTCCTAAATCCCCCTCCCTCTCTATAACCGCACTCCCCCTCTCACACTATAACTATACCACCCCTCTCTCTACTTGTCCACTTAATACCCTCTCTCTCTTCATCTTCACCCAATCCCTGCTCCCTCCCTTACCCCTATCTCCTTAACCACACAAGTTAGGAGTTTTAGGCATCCATTTCCATGAATAACACCTAAATCCATGACATAGGATCTCTTAAGGCTAGCCTTGATTCCAAGTATGAAAATGGGTTTGGTCATTCTAAGTTCTTGGGTTCTGGGTATGAGTGTTTTGGCTTTATACATAGTTAATGGATGAAACTTGTTCTTTATTCAACCTAAAATAATAATGTAATCATCCATGTTCAAGAACGACATCTTAGTCTAGTACACATGACCTCTCAAACATATCCTTGGCTATAAGTAGTGATACTAATTATATTAGGAATATATGATCACTAGGTATAGGTTTGAGGGTCCCTTTATGAATATTACCTTAAAATACCACCTTGTACGAGAGGTTTGATGTATTATGTTAATGATTTGGTTTCATTATTTCAAACACACCTTCATGTAGAAGAAATTCTCATATCTATTTCCTGTGTACGAAAATATTCCTGTTGTTTTCCATGCTTTGAAAAAGGAGAATGCATTTCTTTTTCTACTATGGATCCAATATTTGAAAAAAAAACAGAAGTTGTTGGATGATTTTATGCACAGTATATTGGAAGGCCAATGGCTAAAAACATTGAGAGGATATGAATATCCAGCTGGCAATTTCTTGTTTGATTCCATTTGGATATCCTCTCCCTTATGAGAATATGGCATTCCCTTTATTGATAAGGAATTATATGGAAAAACTATGCATGAATATAAGGATGCTCTTAAAAGGGTGGGAGTGATCACTGAGTTTGTAAAATTATGTGACGTGATTGTTGATCATCATATTCAAATGTGTCAAGGTTTCAAAGCGATAAAAAGGTTTTATAGGTATCTATGAGATTCAACATGGAATCCTCCTGAGAGCATGGTGTTCAAAATTTAGACACCAAGCATGATGGTTAGCATGATGAAAATTCATGTGTTATCCAAGCATCATATACTGAAATCATAACGGTGTTTGGTTTGTAAGCATATTGTACAAAACTAGTCAAGTTTATCCTTAGAGATAAAGCAATATTTTGTAACCAATGGTCTCTGTAAAGTGTCGTCACTATGTACAAATAATGGAGATATTCATCTTTTTGTTGGGATATAATAAACCCACTTCATACTTATGATAAAATATTTAATCATTAATTGATTAATTTCCTACCCACTAGCCTAGATAATTGGATTCCACTTGCACCACTTGGTCAATACTTTCCATATATACCCCAGGAGCACCTTTATCCTAATTCTGGTTAGATCTTTTCCACTTTATTGACTGCCCATATTAGTAACTGTGCTTTCCTGTAGATTATGCCTTTAGACTACTTTATTCTTGCTTTTCAGTGGATAAGGTAAAGCTAGTCAATTAGGAAACTACGATCTCTTATGGCCAACTCATCCTCCTTGATTTTCTCTCCATATTCCGTGATTAGCAATATTTTCCTTTACACATCATCACTCACTCATTCCTTAGCTAATTTGTGAGCTCTTGTCTTGATTAGGAAATTGTTTTAGTCGTCTATGAGGTTTTATCATATTTAGTAAACCTGCTTTATGATCTAACATGAGTTGTCTCCTATAAACTCTATTTTCCTTTATAAGGATGTATTACCTTTGTAATAATCTCAAATCATCATTCATTGATCATTACTAATGTGTGTTCATGATTCTTCTTCTTCTATCCTTATGCTAATTCTCTGTAATTCTCTGTGAGGTTAATTGTGTGCCTAGATCCCTAGCTAGTTTATAGAATTCTTGCTGCCATCAAGGCTTTAAAATTCATACATGGTATCAGATCCTAAGATATCAAAGGTCTACATGACATCAAATCTTTGAGATATCATTAATTAATTCTCCTTTTTAGATTTGCACGTTTATTTTGCAGGTACAAATTCAAATGGATTCAAGAGTATCAGTTCCTCTTCTTTCTCCATTAACAAGCTATTCAAAGTGGAAATTGAAGATGATTTCATCTCATAAGAGATAAGGTCTCTATGATGTTTGTATTGGAGAGCTAACTGACTAGATGAATGGCTATGGTAGAGATTTTAAAGTTATGTGCCTGGCTATTTCTCCAAGCATGCGCTACCGTATTGATTCTACTAAATATCCAAAGGATCTCTGGACAACATTGGATAGAGTTTTTGGAAAGCACAATGAGAATCCTTATAGCAATTTGGAGAGCTCCTCTTGCTCCTCAATGATTAATCTCTCTCAATATGTCTTAGTGTCTATAGTCTCTAATGAATTTGTTCATGATGAAGAAGTAACTCATGCAGTTCATGTTGCTACCATTATCTTTGATTCAAATGCATATTGAAAATGAAATTAATATGCTAACAGATTTTAGGCAATACTTCTCCCATATATAATATATAATAGTAAAAATATTTAATATCATAACTAATATATAATAATATTACTCGGTCCAATAACTTTAATTCCATTAAAAAATATTACTCAGTCCAAAAATATTAATGGCTCCAACAATTTGAACTCTGTCCAAAAATATTACTTAGTAAAATACCCATCCATATTTTAGGTAATACATGACCTATATATAATAAATAACAATAGTAATTAATATTATAACTAATATATGATAATAATATTTTATTATAATTAATTTTTTTATAATAACCGTTAAAAGTTTCGGTTCAATAACTTTTAACTAATATACCCATTCATATTTTTAGGTAATATGTGACCAATAAATAATATATAATAGTAATAGTAATTAATATTATACTATAATTAATATTTTATAATAACTGCCAAAAGTTGGGTCTAATAACTTTTAACTAATATATAATAGTAATAGTAATAAATTTTATCTAATATTGTCAAAAGCTGGGTTTAAACACTTTTAACTAATATACCCATCCATCCTTTGGATAATACATTACCAATATATGAGAGTAATACTAACTAGATCCATCTAAAAGGGGATCTACCAAGCACCCAGAGGGATCAAATTTCTCAAGGTGCAAACCCTTTTTTAGAGTGGATATGTGTAATCTAATTTTTATGGTTTTAGTTTATATAATTTATATTGTTATATATATATATATGCAATTCTAAATAATTTAAATTTAATTTAAGCCCATAAGTTATTTTTTATAATATTTTATTATTTTTTATAAAAGATATATGTCAACTCTAGGGTGAGCATCGAAGGAGTTACACATACCTCCCCTAGTGGGTTGTAGAATGTGCCTCTTAGGTGCAATTAATATTATAACTAATATATAATAATAGTATAACTAATATATAATAATATTATATTATAATTAATATTTTATAATAACCGTTAAAAGTGAATAATACTATTACATTATAATTAATATATTATGATAATAATACTATAACCCATGAAAAGTCGGGTCAAATAACTTTTAAGATGGAATTGTGTATTTAATTTTATTACCTTATTTTGGGTGAAAACACTACATCAAACTTCTCCCTCATAAATTGATTTTAATAAAAATTGTATATTTAAGGTAGCTTTGATAAAAGTGAAACAACCCTAAGCAGCTTCGATAAAAGTGAAATAGTATAAAAAAATTGCCTACATTGCATTTTTTTATCATTTTCCTTAGGAGTCTCATTTTTCATCCAAATTTCATCTACCGCGGTTCCAGATAGGGACAGGGTTCGTTGGCGCTCCAAGAGAAGAAGAAAAAAAGATATGCCTGATTTCTCCACATTGACGTGTTCCAGATTCAATCACAACCTCTGTGTGTGTGTCTATGCTTTCCACTATGTGAAAAGGCTTACCCCATAAATGGATCAGGCCATACGCTCTGATACCATGTTAAATTTTAACAAAGAAATGAACCAGAAATGATGGAAGACTAGTGGGCATATTGATTTCCTTCGCATTATTAGAGTCAAGTATTTATAGGATTACATCACAACAATACCATGGACCAATACTATGAGCCAGAAAATACTATGGGTCGCTAATAAAGTTAAGGTGACCAAATCAACTTCTCAACTAACTAATTAATGTTGCATTTGACCACTAAGATTACATTCTTTAACACTTCTTTCCTTTTTTACATGATATCTATCAACTTAGGCCCTTGCATACAATAGGAAATACCCAAGTCCAAAATATGAACTACTTAATACCCTTCAAGTGCTTTTGAAATGGCGTTATTCGATGAAGAGGATCTAAATTTGTACCAAATATGTTCCATGGGGTAAAGTCCACAAACGCTGCAAGCTCAATGACTAAAAGTCTTTTGGTATCACCAATATGGGCATTCGGTGATGTAGGAGCCATAGATTTGAGCATACTTGAGTTACCCATTTTGCAGCTCTTATTATTAGTACCTTGAGAAATATTATACACCTACATTGTAAAATTCTTGGAGTTTCAATTTATGTGCAAGAATACACGCCAACATCATAAAATTCTAGAGTTTCAATTTGGGCTTTAGATAGAATAATTGTAAACAAGATTTATGGTATTAACCATGTCACGTCCCCATCCCTTCGACCGGCAGAGAGGACGCGACCATGGCGTTAACCATCCCGGCTACCAGCCCCATGAATGTGCGTGAATTCATAAAAATGCTAAAACAGAATGTGTTGAAGTATAACATGCACCAATGCAATTATTTATCATACACAGCTACTATTATTTATCATACACAGTGGAATTCAACGTACATTCATACATGCATTCATTCAACATGTTCATAACATTCATTAATAGAAAATATGGTTGCAGAAGTAAAAATGGACAAGATCACTTATCTTATGAAGAATTCGTTCTGCAACCAGCTACGTCGCTGCAACGTTCCACCCAACCATAGGCCAGTGTTTTCCTTAATCTCTCAGCAGCGCTACCACCCCCGAGCTGGGCATGATTCTCCAAGGAATAGGGGAAAAAGCAGGCTTACACATAGCCAAGGATACACGAAACACAACCAAGCCAACATAGTTGGGTCTATCAAGCCATTCAGGAGTTGGGAAAGGCTAATGCTAAGCTGGTGAGCTCATCACAGAGCTAGGAACACCTACACCAGAACTAGCCTGGCTTCTAAGACACCCACACACCCAACACAAGGAATCAGTCCCTTCTCTGCTACACAGTCCCTCAAGCCCTACATTCCCTTCCAGTGCTATTCAGGGGTTGTGGAGAAGAAATCCATCCCTCTACCTATGTCTGTGTGGGTTCTAGCCACTAGGTTTATCAAGCAAACCAAGCCCCCATCCCTTCTCCCTACACAGTTCAAAGACCAACCATTGCACACATGCAATCAATCAGCTGATACAGCTTAAGACAGGGAAGACAATTCCTGATTCATTCTTGGCCTTATCGTGGCCAAAATGACTCTCAAGAAAATTTACAACAGTCCCCAAAATGTAAAGAAGACCACGGCAACACAGCCAACAACGTGGGGAAAATCAGCGACCCGGTCTGAGTAGTGAAGTCACCAAGGATGGAAAGGAAAACCAAGTTCACAGCTGGGCAGAGGCAAACATATGTACAGGCCATGAATTGGTAAGGAAAAACATACACATGACCAAAAACGTGAATGGCCCTTCATGGGGAAACCGTGGATGAAAACACACAGCTCCCAGCTCGTTGTGTGAGCCCAAAACAGAAGAATACCTGTGCGTGAGGATAATGGACAGAATATGGTCCCTGCGTGAGGACGAACAGCTCTTCCTATGTGCGTGGATGATCCGACAACGGCGAGAGTGCGTAGTGGAGAGAAATGAATGAAGGGCGTATTCCTTCCTCTGCCCATCGTGAGGTTCATTGCTGGTGGAGTGTGCGGGTGGGCAAGGACTGACAATCCTGCCACCCCCACTCCCAAAACAATAACTTCCTCAACTAACAGCAGCAGTTATTAATTGAGGTAGTTGGGTAAGACAAAGAAAGATGTCACATGGCTTTTTCCCTCGTTGCTCAAGGTTTGACAATTTCCCCACCCTTATCCTTGTGAAAATCATGCCCCTTCTCAATTTAGTTGCCGCGATCGTAGTTGGTCGAGTTCATTTTAATTAATGATGCATATTTACATGATGACAAACTTAATATGTATGCCGCATGCCCCGATATACCATCGGTGACAATTTAAATCCAAAACACAGCATAACCAATCAATGGTGGGGCCTTGGCCTTTAGCTCCGCACCATGATCATTTACAATATATACATCATGTTCATTTAATGCAACGGGGTCAAAACGGGGGTGTTACAAACCAACTCACGAATACTATGGATAATACCAAATCTTTCGGTGTAAGCATTAAACCCTACAAATAAGTCGACGTATGGGTTAGTATTTAACATAACCATAAAATTAAATTGTGTGTGTGCGTGTGTGAAATAGGTTTCTCCATATATACTTGGAGAGGATAGATGTAACATACCCATAATATCATCAATAAATCCTTGGGGTACACGATGTAACAATTGTTTTTTAATAAAACATTTAAGTACACCAATTTGTTAGCCTCATTGAATATTGAATTTATGATAAAACCCAATATTACAAGTTTGTAAAAACAATCACATATTCTTACATTACATTTCCCATACATGAGTAGGCAGGCATACATATCTTTGGGACAATAATCAAAGCTTCAGGCAATATCAATCCACACAGGTACATTAGAATATTCTTAGTCCAATAAGTATCTCCTAACACTTATTATTTTATACATATTCAATACAAGCAATATGATATCCACCTGACAGTGTAATGATCAATCCTAAGTGCACTGGTAGGAGTCTTGGTTCTGGTATATTGAGTAGTCCACTGAGGAACAACAAGATTAGTTATCTTCAATACTTCTAAAAATAAGGGAACCTAACTTATAAAAATATGTACGTATGTAGAATGATTCACCATAATTTATTCTAATTCCTTTTCACTATTGGAATACATTCTCTGTAGCCACAACTTGAAAGCCACATTAATTCAATATACATAGGAGTAAATAAATCAATTAATACTTTTAACAACATAAGCTACACAACAAGCTTGCAACATGATAAAATACTTTCCTAATCAAAAGTTAACCATTACGAGTTACTATTCGACTCTGAAAGGATTAAGCGGTTGAAAGCTCGACTTCGGCTTTCCTCCCAACCATTGGCTCCATTTGGTGTATGTTGGTCCACCTAGAGCCACTCCCAAGTTGGGCAATGAATCCACTAAAGTAAAGTTAATATAAAAATATCTTCAAGATTCATAAGGTGACTTGGTGATTAAATTCACATCCCAACCTAGGTTTAACAAGGTATGACTTATATTTTAAACAATGTTAAGCTCAAGTGAAAATTTTTCTTTCACAAAAAAGTTCAGAGTAGTGATACGTGCACTTAGAACATTCGTATCTACCAGGTACAATCCCAAATACTCAAGCAATTCATAGGTGATTCCTAGAGGTAATTGGATGGAAAGACACTTCAAGATCTAAATATCTCAAGTAAGAATTTAGCATGCCTATAATGATATTTCACGATCTAATATCATGGACCATGAATTTGGAGTACCTCGGATGTCTTTTAAGTCCTAAAATCGCAAATCATGAATATAATACCACAAAGGTCCTTCTAACATTCGCAGGAAGAATCCAAGCATTGGTATTTCTAGATATAAAATTACAGACACTACTTAATGATTTTGATAAAAATACGTCAAGTATTCCATATTAGGAACACACATAATCATGTAAGAAAAAACTATCATTGCATACCAGCGATCATTTCCTAGATCTACATGGAATATTGAACATGTATTTTATTTTGAATTCGCATTTAACAATGCATTTAGATTCAAACACCTACAAGGATCAATAACATGAGACATTGAACCAGTGTAAGAACCTTTCATTGAACCAAGAGTATATTCATTCACCACAACACAGAAATTAGGGGTATTTTCATTCACAACAGCACTAAAGCCTAGAGAATAGGAACCTTTTCTTGAACCAGGTGAAAATTCGTTCACAGCAGCGCAAAGATTAGACCCTTATTCTGTACCAATTCATGTCTTAACACTAAGAGCTGCAATGTCGGGGGAAACATTCACTGAACCGTAGAAATCATTCACTGCCTCGACTAAAACATGATTATCTCTGGGAGTTGCAGGATAGTAATGGGGAGGCTTCATTACGACATCTTCCTGAATTCATGTGAACACTCTTGTCTGTCTGAGCAAGACAGAGACTACATTGAATCCCATCACATGGGATGTGAAGGGACAGGTGGGCGTCCGTGGCCATGCAGCCTGCCGGCTGGAGGAACGCCGGAAAGGGAAGGATTTTCTCCCTTCAAAACATTTCATTTTTCCCTTGCTTGGCAGGTATAGCATGAGGAGTGATCTAGCGCTAGGAATAGTCCACCCTTGGAACCTTTTAACCTTGCATTTGTTCCTATGGGACATAAGTTATATTGTTCAAATTTCCCTTCACCTTGGAAGATCCCAATTTTAACTTGGCACCTTAGTTTTCCAGCTTGTCTACCTCTTTGTTGTTTCCTCTAAGGATGTGAAAATAGGAGACTTGAGCGTTTGCAGTGACTTGTCAAATGTGCTCATATATTCATCTTATTTTGACTGCTCCTTTGTTGTAGCCATTGATCATTTGATTGATGACAAGTGGGTCTCATACACCAAATTGGTGTCTCTCTTGGCGGTGACCTTAAAAATAGATTATTATTATTATTATTATTATAAACTCATAAACCACAAAATGATAAATATATAAATTATATTGTGTTAAGTTAAATGAAAATTTGAAATGTATATCAACAATGTTTCAATAGATATAATTGGGTTATGCAGATTTCAATTGTATGTATTTGAACTTCATATATAATAGTTTGGAAGTTTTTTTGTTAAGGAAAACTTTATATGTTAATTTATGGGATACTTTACGATACTTATGAATGATGTCTTTAATAAATTTGTCAGTAAAAAGTAGTGCATCTCATTTAATGGGATTTGATTTAGGTATAAATTCATTTGAAAGTAGTCAAATTCCCAAGGATATTAGCAAGAATGAGTTGAGCTAACCTCTTAGACTTGTAATTTTTTATCTATGTAGCTCATAAAAAAATGTTTACAACTTTAAGGTCACAAACATTAATCTCTAATTCATTAGATGGTGTACTTATTTGGAACATTTAAGTTCCGCTCATTTAACTCGATTGAATAATTATTACATAAATTAATCCAATCCATATTCAATACATCATTTCTACCAAATTGATTAACATGTTGATCAACTAACTAATTAATATCAAATAAACAATTATATTTATTGAGAATCAAAATTGATCAAATATTACATAAATTCTCATAATTAGATCAAAATTGATTAAGTCAAAGATCAAATTTAACCAAATCAATTTGTATTATAACATCACAAATCTCATGCTTAATATTCATGTGTTGAATGGGACATATACTAAAACTACAACTCGCTTGTCAAAGTTGATCCACACGTTGCTACATTGTTGTACTAAATTATTGTCCATATTGTATTCTATGTGTGTCCATATTTCCCACTAATATGTCTAATACTTCCATTTCAAGGAAATTTATTCTCCTTCATTTCAACTATCTCTATTTTGTTTAAATTTTCAAATATATTTCATAAAGTTTAAAAAAAATGTTGGTTGTGGGGCCTAATCTTTCAAATCCAGAGATATTATTTAGTTGTGATTGTAACCTAGGAGTATTGTACACTCATTCCCCATGCCTTGGGGTTCGGGGTAGGGCCCCAAAAAAGGGGATTTAGGGGCAGCGCTCCCGAAAAAACGAGGGTTTGGGGGCGGAGCCCCCGAGAATTTTTTTTGGGATGTGTGTTGGCCAACAATATTGCGGACCCATAGTATTGGGTTAACCCTAGAATTTTCCCATTGTATTTCCCCTATAAAAGAAAGCATTGTAAAACTACTGAGTATGGTATTGTATTGTATCAGAAGAGAGACTATGAGAGCGTGAAGAGGAAGTGCAGCAGTTTTACTGCAGGGTGTATCCCTTCATCTTTCTGGACTGTAATAAAATGATTGGAAATTTATTTGTGGACATAGCCCATCGTTTGAGTGAACCACGTTATATCTGTGTCTCTTTGTAATGTTTTAATGTATTTTGCATCTTGTTTATTGATTTAACTGTATATCTGTTATTGCTCTACAGTCCTGTTTTCTAACAATTGGTATCAAAGCCAAAAGGTCTATTTGGTTGGTAAACTCGCAGGAAAGAAGGGTTCCTGGTTCGAGTGGGAGCAATGGCGGAAGAAGGAAAGTTTAGGGTCAAGAAATTTAACGGCCAAAACTATCAGTTATGGAAGATGCAAATGGAGGACTATTTGTACCAGAAGGATCTGTACCTGCCGTTGGGCGGAAAAGCAAAACAGCCGACAACTATGAAGGATGAAGAATGGGAGGTTCTTGACAGAAAGGCACTGGGAACAATACGGTTGTGCCTGGCTTCGTCGGTGGCCTTCAATATTTCGAAAGAAAAAACAATAGAGGGTGTGATGAGCGCATTGAGTAAGCTCTACGAAAAAGGTATTTTTAATGAAGCGTTTATTTAATATGAAGATGTCGGAAGGTGGATCTGTTGCTGACCATTTAAATGAGTTTAATACACTTACCAGTCAGTTAAGTTCTGTAAAAGTGAACTTTGATGATGGGGTTAGGGCTCTTCTAATCTTGTGCTCATTTCCAGAAAGTTGGAATAGCTTGGTCATGGCTGTAAGTAACTCTGTCCCTAGTTCAAACACTCTTAAGTTTGATGATGTTGTTGGTGTTATTCTTAGTGAGGAAATGCGAAGAAAAAGCACAGGTGAGACATCAGGTAATGCGTTGACCATGGAGAGAAGAGGGAGACAAAACGAGAGAGGAAGGAGCCCAAGAAATCGTAACAAGTCTAAAATGGGTAGATCCAAGTCTAGATTCGGAAAAATATAGTGCTAGAACTGTGGTAAGAAAGGACATCTATAGAAAGACTGCCAAGCACCAAAGAAGAAAGGTGAGAGGCATCAAGAGACTACTTAGGAAGCGAATGTAGCAGGTGATGTGTTACAAGATGCTTTGATTCTTGCATTAGATAATACTAGTGATTACTGGGTAGTATATTCAGGGGCTTCATGTCATGCTACACCCCATAGGAAATACTTTCATGATTATGTTCAAGGTGATTTTGGCCATGTGTTTTTGGGGGATGATGAACCATGTAAAATTGTTGGAAAGGGTAAGGTACGGATTAAGTTAAATAATGGAAATGACTGGTTGCTAAAGGATGTAAGGCACATTCCTACTATGAAAATAAATTTGATCTCAACAGGGCAGTTGGGAGATGGTGACTGTTTGTCTATGTTTGGAGAAACGTGGTGGAAGATCACTAAAGGATCAATGGTAATTGCAAAAGGAGATAGGATAAGTACTCTATATTTATGCCCTCATAATACTGATTATTCTATCTCTATAGCTTCCACATAAACAGGTGCGGCGTTGTGGCATCATAGGCTTGGGCACATGAGTGAGAAGGGGATGTAGATTCTCCACTCAAGGAAACTGCTTCCTAATCTGAAGTAGGTAAGTTTGGAATTTTGTGAGAACTGTGTTTATGGAAAACAGAAGAGAGTTAGATTTCTCAGCGTTGGGAAACAAAAGAAGAGTGAAAAGTTAGAGCTTGTCCATACAGATGTATGGGGACCAGCTCAGGTACAATCTCTTGGTGGCTCTCGTTATTATGTTACTTTTATTGATGATGCAACTAGAAAAACTTGGGTTTATTGCATTAGACAAAAATCTGATGTGTTTGATACTTTTAAGAAGTGGAAATCTTTGGCTAAGAATGAGACAGGAAAAAGGTTGAAATGTCTCAGATCTGATAATGGAGGCGAGTACTGCAGCAAGGAGTTTGATAGTTATTGTTCACACAATGGGATTTGCAGAGAGAAGACAGTCCTTGGAACACCCCAAGAAAATGGTGTGTCAGAAAGGATGAATAGAACGATCATGGAGCATGCAAGGTGTATGAGATTGCATGTAGGGTTGCCCTTACAATTTTGGGTTGATGCTATAAATACTGTTGTTTATTTAATAAACAGAGGGCCTTCAAGTGCTTTGGATGGTGGCATTCCAGAGAAGGCATGGACAGGTAAATAGGTAAAATACTCATTTCTGAGAACTTTTGGTTGTGAAGCATTTGTCCATATTGATAAAGATGATATAACAATGCTTGAGGCTAAATCCAAGAAATGTACCTTTATTGAATATGGGGTTGATGATTTTGGTTATCGCTTATGGGATCTTAAAAATGGCAAAATCATTAGGAGTAGAGATGTAGTATTCAATGAAAAGGTCGTGTACAAAGATCAGTTGTAGGGAAAGAAATAAAAAAAGGAAAACACAGAGTACACATTGCTTGATGAAATCAAAGAAAATGAAGTTCCAAAAGCACCAGAAAATCAAGAGCAGCAGCAGGTACCTGAAACTCCTGCAACTGTAAGAAAGTCTACCAGGTTAAGTAGACCCCCTGAACGATTCTCTCCTTCACTGTATTATTTATTGATGACTGATTATGGTGAGCTAGAATGTTTTGAAGAAGCAATGCAGGTAGAAACTAGAAAGAAGTGGGAGCAAGGCATTGATGAGGAGATGGACTCATTGGTAAGAAACTAGACTTGGGATCTGGTTAAGTTTCCTGCAGAATAAATGGGTTTACAGGTTGAAGGAAGAATATGGAGGAAAGAAGTGGTACAAGGCTAGACTTGTTGTAAAGGGGTTTGTACAAAAGAAAGGTATAGACTTTGATGAAATATTTTCTCCTGTTGTTAAAATGATTTCAATTAGAACTATTTTAAGTCTAGTGGTGGTAGAAGATTTGCATCTTGAATAGTTAGATGTAAAAACGGCCTTTGTCCATGGGGATTTGGAGGAAGAGATTTATATGCAGCGGACACAAGGGTATGAGGTCAAAGGGAAGGAGAATTTGGTTTGCAGGTTGAAGAAGAGCTTGTATGGCTTGAAGCAAGCTCGAAGGAAGTGGTATTTAAAATTTGATAAGTTTATGACGGAACAAGGTTATGATAGATGTCATTATGATCACTGTGTTTATTTCAAGAGGCTAGATAACGGAAGATATATTATCTTGTTATTGTATGTGGATGACATGCTTGTTGCAGGGTCTAACATGCAGGATATAAATGTGCTCAAAAGAAAACTAGCTAAATCATTTGCGATGAAGGATTTGGGTGCTGCAAAGCAAATCCTTGGTATGAGAATAGCAAGAGATAGGAAAAATAAAAAATTGACGTTGTCTCAAGGTGAGTACATAGAAAAGATGTTGCAAAGGTTTAGAATACAGAATGCAAAACCAGTCAATACACCTTTAGCCAGCCATTTCAAACTAAGCAAGGATATGTGTCCAAAGACACATGAAGAGATAGATTACATGTCCAAGATTCCCTATTCATCAACGGTTGGGAACTTGATGTATGCCATGGTGTGCAAAAGACCAGATATTGCACATGCAGTGGGATTTGTGAACAGGTAAATGAATAATCCAGGTAAAGAGCATTGGAAAGCAGTACAGTGGATTCTCAGGTATTTGAGAGGTACCACTTCTCATGCATTATGTTTTGGAGGTTCAGACACTGTTCTACAGGGATATGTTGATGCAAATATAGCTGGTGATAACGACAGTAGGAGGAGCACCACAGGGTATTTGTTTACTATAGGTGGAACAACAGTAAGTTGGATTTCAAAACTGCAACAAGTTGTTGCACTTTCAACAACGAAAGCAGAGTATGTTGCTGCTACAAAGGCTAGTAAGGAGATGATTTGGTTGCAGAGGTTCATGGAAGAATTGGGTAAGAAGTAGGAGAATAGTAGGCTATACAATGACAGCCAGAGTACCATTCATCTTGCAAAGAACTCAGCCTTTCATTCGAGGACTAAACATATACAACTCAAGTACCACTTCATAAGATTTGTTCTAGATGAAGAACTATTAAAACTGGAAAAGATACACACTAGCCAGAATCCTACAGACATGTTGACAAAGGGAGTAACCAGAGAGAAACTAAGTTCCTGCTTTGTTTCTGTTGGCCTTCAAGTATGAAGGTGAAAATAAGAAATTTGCCAAGTCCAAGGTCTAGAGCATAGTCCAGCAAGTATAGTATCAGTGGAGTTGTTGTGATCAGTCTCCAAGGGGGAGATTGTTGGTTGTGGAGCCTAATCTTCCAAATCTAGAGATATTATTTAGTTGTGATTGTAACCCAGGAGTATTGTACACTCATTCCCTTTGCCTTGGGGTTTGGGGGTAGTGCCCCTGAGAAACGGGGGTTCGGGGGTGGAGCCCCCAAGAAAATTTTTTTGGGATGTGTGTTGGCCAATAGTATTGCGGACTCATGTTATTGGGTTAACTGTAGAATTTTCCCATTGTATTTTCCCTATAAAAGAAAGCATTGTAAAACGACTGAGTATGGTATTGTATTGTATCAAAAGAGAGACTGTGAGAGCGTGAAGAGGAAGTGCAGCGGTTTTGCTGCAGGGTGTATCCCTTCATCTTTCTGGACTGTAATAAAAAGACTGGCAATTTCTTTGTGGACGTAGCCCATCGTTTGGGTGAACCACGTTATATATGTGTCTCTCTGTAATGTTTTAATGTGTTTTGTATCTTGTTTATTGATTTAACTGTATATCTGTTATTGCTCTGCGGTCCTGTTTTCTAACAAAAAATATGCTAACACCATTAATAATCTTAGTTACTATTCTTATCAAAGAATTATCATCACATAATGCATTCAACGCTTCTTTACACTATACTTTCTTAAAATTTAAGAAATGATGCATCAATTGTTTGTTGCTTTTTTATACTCATGTTCATAAAATGGTTAAACCAACATAAAACCACATATAGATATGTTGATTCATATTATCTTCACATTTTTTCCTAACCAAAATCAATGTATCTAACCGTTTTTACTTCATCTTTTTAAGCTTCACACTAAGGTCTTGATTAGTGTCAATTTCTTTTCAATCTATCATTCTACATTTGTTGATAAAGTTGTTGAAATCCTTGGGCACGATTAGGAAAAATCTTTTAGGTTTTTGCCACACTTCCATCTCGAAGTAATAATGTAGCACTCCAAGGTCTATTCATTTAATAGATTTATTCAATTTCATAGTAATAGTTGTTAAATTTCAAAGGTTTATAATGTCAATAAAAATTTTAGTTATTTAATTTCATTTTCATTATTATTTATAAATAATCAAATCAAATGAACAATAATAAATTTACATAACCTTCACATATAAATCCAAATCTTAGATTAGAAAAATGAAAGTTCCAATGAGTTTACCTTTTTATATCTTCTCAAACTCACTCTTTTATATGATATATCTCTTTAATTAATATATATATAGCATGTACCAAGAGTTTACCTTTTTATATCTTCTCAAACTCACTCTTTTATCTGATATATCTCTGTAATTAATATATATATATAACATGTACCAAGTGCTTTATTCAGCTCATATAGAAATGTTTCAACAAACTTATATAAATCCAAATCTTAGATATCATAATCTCGACATATAAATCCAAATCTTCGATATCACAATCTCAACATCCAGAATTATTAGTAAAATGAAAGTTCCAATGAGTTTACCTTTTTATATCTTCTCAAACTCACTCTTTTATCTGATATATCTCTTTAATAGAATATATATATATACTAAGTGCTTTATTTAGCTCATACCAGATAAGTACAAAGGGTTGAGATAAAAAAAGCTGCAGCTGGATTAACACATGTGGAAGACACAGGGGTCATTCCTTCACCTTAGGATGTATACGGTCAAGTGCACTCACCGATTATTACGTGGACCCTTAGTGCACACCTTTTCCGCTATCACAACCCTAGAACTCACAGGCTTCCCAATACTTTGTAGCTTACAGAACCCATACCTCTTTGTTATGACCATATATGTTTCAACAAACTTATAACACATTAAATTCTCATTTTCCAAGTTTTACAGTATACAATTCTTTGTATATCCACTTATTAAAAAGAAATTGTTTACATCAATTTTCCATTTGATACATTGTTTATTCAAACTACTTTCTTATATGGGGTCACTTTAGCAACTCAAAATAGTTCAAAACTGACACCGACATTTCTTTTAAATGGTATGAACATTAAGACTATTGATACAGATTATTATTTAGAAATAATTATTTGTTTCTATATATATATATATATTTTTGTTACTAATTTGGCCCATCTATTCAAATAACCCCTTATTTACTTGCATGTTTTGTTGTTATTAATCTAACCTATCCAAACTACTAGCTACCGGAGATAAGATCATTTATAATTTGAATGGCATATTCATTGTGACTATTAACACAAAACCTCCATTCACGAGTAACACCTTCTCTCCATGCATATTCTTTTGTTAATAATTTAGTTGTACTTTGTGTGGCATATATCCATATGGACCCTTTGATTTGTATAGTATATCAACTAATTTATCTCCCTTTGATTTGTATAGTATATCAACTAATTTATCTCGATTGAATCATTCTTAGATCCCATGGATCTATATCATTCTCGCTTCAATGTTGTTCAATCATAATTTTGTGTTTCTTTCATGTTCATAATTATAGGTTAATGAAAAGTTCAAAGGTCATTGTATGTTATTTATTTTGTTTTGTAAATCTTTTAAGATGTGTTTTTATTATTATTATATGTTATATGTATTTAAATTTATGTTTTAAATATTTATATAATGCTTATTAATGAGTATAAATCTATTTTAACTCTAGATTTATTATGTGTTAAGAGGGATCAAATTTTTTTAAGGTGGAAACCTTTTTTAGAATGCAAAGATTTGAGGAAAGTGTTATGCTTTGGGAGATTTAATCTCTCTTGGAGCATGATAGATACAGAGTTAATATAGATCTACCATTATATTGTACAAATACTCTTTATTAGCAAATAGCTTATAACCTATGACAAATCTTAGACCTATCTCAAATACCTAAGCAATATATATTTACCATTCATATTTTTTTATTAAAACTATATATATCTTTTTTTTCGAAGGAAAAACCTCATGGAAAACCTTCTAAATACTTATCCATAGATGGTAAATGGGATAACCCATCAACTCTAATTATGGGGCCTAACCTTGAGGGGCTCAAGAGAGTCGAATCTATGACCTCCCCGACTATGAGGGAGAGATCTCATGTTCGGCTAATGGCCACTTGAGCTAACCTCGGAGTTACTATTAAAATTGTGTGGGTGTGTGTGTGTCGGAGATACTATTAAAATTATGTGGGTGTGTGTGTGTTTATATTCAATGTGGTTCACGGCCTGAAAGCTCGTTATGTCCATGGATCCAAGCCAAGGGGCCTCGCCTTGTCGGCATTACATCGATTCCTAACCCTAAAAGAACTAGAGAATTGAACCCATCACCTCAACCATATTACGTCTTGGTCCAAGAAGATCGAACCAATTAAGCTACCTCTCGAGGCTTATATATGTGTGTGTGTAATTGAACTAGTTTTATTTGTATTTTTATGACAAAGGCGTTCTTTCTCCCAGGTCGGGTTTGAGAAACAATGTACCTCTTTTCGTTGTCCCTTGGTCCAATAAAAACGTGACACATATGAATTGTGTTGCTTTATGTTTGAAAACTGTCTCATTCTACGATTTTATTTGATCTATCATTATATCTCAGTCATCATTAAAAATCAAAGAGAGGAGGCAAAGTCGTCTTGGTGAAAGTTGGGTAAACAGAGCAGAGAGTGAGCATATTGCTGAAAGGGTGATCTCTATCATCCTCTTTAGGCAGATCCATTAGAGCGTGACTTCCTCTTGAGGAAGAAGATGCATACCTTTAAGCGAGCACTGGTTTCATGTCCCTTCTGAAGCAGCAATTCAATGTCTTTCTTATATTTCCTGCACTGGATATCCCTCTTGTTCTTCAGCAGCTTTATGCGGGAAATCGCCATCTTCAACATCACAATGTTGGGTTCCCAATCAACCAATCAATTATCAATATGTCTCTCACACACCAGTCTTAACAAAGTCTAAATCCATTCTTCACTTATTTCTACCTCCCACCTTTGACTCTAAATTGCGACACGTCGATGTTTATTACACAATAGATCAATAAGAAGAAAAACAATGAATCAAGCCCTAATTCATGTAATGCAGTCTGTGTTACCAACTAACCCTTATGAGATGCTAGCAAAAACAAATCTATGTTTGGTTTGACATAACAGAGAGAACACATTTTTGAAGACTTGAACGATTTCCAAGCAAAGCGTCCAATGTTTCACCCATCTTCCTATCTCCAAACATAAAACATAATGGCCATATAGCTAGGGTAGTGGCAATGGCAGCTTTTCCTTCCCTCGAACGAAACCAACCCATAAGTGTTATCAATCCTTGTATTTTTTTTAAGGTGAATGGAAGTTGGAATCTCCTACCTCTTTTCTATTTTAGAGAAACCTTTTCTTTCAATTTTGGTGAAACCCGGAATCACTTCGCTTCTTTATCCGGAAGTTAATGTCCTCAACTTCACCTTCACCTTAACCTCCCATGTGTTGGAAGAGGATGACCGCAACCATAGAAAAATCAAAAGTGAATAGGATGACCACAACCATGGCAAAGTCAGAAACTGACGAGTCAGTGCACTGTATTGTACCATTCTGTATGAGTTACTTTGTTCTTGCATTCTTATGGGTATGAATATGGATGTCAAAGTAGTGAGAGTACAATTTCATATTAATAAAATTGAAATCCCCATAATACAAAATATATGGTTCTTACTTCGCAATAGAATTATAGCTTTGAATGGAAAATCAAACATTCACATTGTATCTCTCCAAATTGGTATTAACTTATTATAATCTTATTTTTATGCGTATAAATCTAAATAATGAATGAATTATTGATTTAAGGTTCCTACGGTATTTGATGATTATTTGGTACAATTTAAATTTCTATGTGAGATCTTTCATTACCCTACGATTGGATCAGACCTTTTATTTTACATAGTAGATACGTATCTTGTGAAAATCATTGCCATGTTCGAGGCTTAACTCATAAAATAACCCTCAACGTACATGTGAGTTTGTTACTCGTGACCTAATAATTACGCCCAAGGCGTTTCACAATCGAGACACGGTCTCAGAAGAATCCTTGTCTCCCTGGCCCCTAAAATTTAGACACATGTCACGTCGGCTTAGCGAATGGGGACTGAACAAGTGTTGTGTCTCGCATCTTGCGTGTTCAACGAGTGACAGATGGCTTTACATGGCCACGTTTTTCAACAACCAACTCCATCTCCTCCTGTAGTTTCTTGAACACAACAGGATTCTTCTTCCATTTCCCATTTTGTAGTAATTGGGGATGTATCAATTCCATCAGTCAACATGTCGAAAAGAAGGGCCTTTATGTCATTTCTGATGGTTAACTTTTTGCCTGTGGGGCTGATTTCTCTCTCAAACATGTCCACTCAAAAGGAACCATTTCCATGCTGACCAAATGGTCGCCTGCTACACCTGTTGTTGCGCATGATGGATTGATTCTCCTTACATTTTTTTTCATGCACGTATGTTGATCAATTTTGTTTTTTTTTACTACACTTCAGTAGGGTCCCCAATTCTGCAATGTCGATTTCGGAACTTCTATCCCATAGATCATAGGTGTCCCATGTGTTACAGTCGGTGTTCCACATGAATAGATTGATGGACTTGATGGATTAATTTCCAGTTGTGGATTTTTCTTCCCACTTGGTGTTTAGTGTATTTTTATTACAGGTGGCTTGCGTTTTTTCACTAGACTTCTATTTGTTTCCCTAAACGATCGGTCCTGGCATATTTTTTTGTACAGGGTTTCACTATCCTTCACTACAGTTCATTTCTCTCAATTCGGCATAGCCCTTGCCAAGATTTTACACCCAGGATTTTGCGAAAGTTTTAGTCCAACAATTTTTGTGGGTTTAGGATAAGGTTTTCTCGAGGGATTTTGTTGCTTTAGGCTCACAGTTTGTGTGGTCAATTTGCTCGTGGTTTCGTTTCACTGTTGCTTCAGTTGATGGAATACACTTTTCCCTTGTGCCTTCATCCACATTAATGCTTCATCAATGCATTGTTGCTCCATTAATGCAAGAAATTTTGTCATTTGATTCAGACATGGGCCTATATCTTAATTTTGGCTCACCTTATGACGATCTACGAGATCTTGTTACAATACTCGATTTCTGGTATTTGTTGTTGCACCGCCTTTGCTTTGCACATATAAACAAGCCTTTAGGTAACCACTATTTTGTTATTATTTTCCTTTGCTTTTCTTATATTGATTTTGCTGCGCTTCGTTTACACTAGAGAGTTTCCAACAGAGGTTTTTACACCTTGTTAAATTTGGAGGTATTCCTTCAGTCTGCTTAAATATTTTGAATATTCATTATGGTAGAAAATTTGTTGCCTTGTATTTGACCTTACAAACAAGTTTTGCTACTATCTTTAAATTTCTGCAAATCTATTTAATTCATGGTATATATGTATATGTCAATAAAATGATAGGTATTTGTTTTTAGGCTAAATGAAGATGTTGCTTATGAGATGGTGAAACACCCCTGCTCTGTTTTTATTGACTGTGCCTCCCGCTCTGTTGCAAAAGGACAGTGACTTGTATTGGTTTTGTGGCTTCATAATGTTCTAATACTCATGCTATGTCAATAAAATGATAGGTATCAATTTTTAGGCTAAATAAAGATGTTGCTTATGAGATGGTGAAACACCCTTGCTCTATTTTTATTGACTGTGACTCTTGCTCCTTTGCAAAAGGACTTTGACTTGTATTGGTTATGTGGCGTCATAATGTTGTAATACTCATGCTATGTCAATAAAATGATAGGTATCAATTTTTAGGCTAAATGAAAATGTTTCTTATGAGATGGTGAAACACCCTTGCTCTCTTTTAATTGACTGTCACTCCTACTCTATTGCAAAAAGACTGTCACTTGTATTGGTTATGTGTCTTCATAAAGTTGTAATACTCATGCTATGTCAATAAAATGATAGGTATCCATTTTTAGGCTAAATGAAAATGTTGCTTATGAGATGGTGAAACACCCTTGCTCTATTTTAATTGATTGCCACTCCTGCTCTGTTGTAAAAGGACCGTGACTTGTGTTGGTTATGTGGCTTCATAATGGTGTAATACTGATGCTATGTCAATAAAATGATAGGTATCAATTTTTAGGATAAATGAAAATGTTGCGCATGAGATGGTGAAACACCCTTGCTCTCTTTTAATTGACTATGACTCCTACTCTATTGCAAAAGGACTGTGACTTATATTGGTTATGTGGCTTCATAATGGTGTAATACTCATGTTATGTCAATAAAATGATAGCTATCAGTTTTTATGATGCACTTGTTTTAGGTAAGGAACTCAACCTAAAGCTGCAAGGCCACTATAATAGTGGGCGCTTCCGTCTTCTGCATTCCGCTTTCCACAGTGAGGAATGCGGTGATCCGTTGTTTTCATCTCATCGGGGAAATCTATTCCCAGCTTCCAGCTCTCACCTATTTGGATTCTAGAATTTTCATTTTTTGTCAATAAAACTTTCTTGCCAACTCACGATTTCCGCTGTGTGGAATGCGGAAATCAGAAGTTACATGTTCATAATTAACTTTCTGTTCTTTCCGCCGTGTGGAATGCGGAAGCTAGAGAAGTTTCTGTCCCTTTCTTATTTTTCTCATTTTTCCAACTTCTGGTTTCTGCACTACGTAATGCAGAAATAGGAACTTTGATGTTTTTCTTCGCAAATTATTTTCTTTCGCTTTCCAAAGTACGGAATGTCGAATGTGGAACTTCGATACGTTTTTAGTTCAAATATAAGAAACTGTGAATGATAAGTTGATAAATTTAAATTTTCAACAATATAAAACTTTTGAAATTTACATTTAGGAAAATTTGGTGGATTTAAATCTTCAACAATATAAAACTTTTGAAATTTACACTTATGCAATTTTTATATTATTCAATTTTTTTGAATAATAATTTATTTTATTTTATTTTAAGAAAACGAAGTTGATTCCACTAAAAAAATAAGTTAAACAAGTCTTTAAAATAAATTATAAAAATATTAATAAGAAAGTATAATAAGAAGTCTTAATGTAAGTAGAGCTTGGGTAGCGCTCCTGCCTTCCGCATTTCGCTTTCTGCAGTGCGGAATGCGGGGATCCGTTTTTTTCAACTCATTGAGGAAATCTATTTTTGGCTTCCACCTTCCGCATATGCGGATTCCAGAATTTTCATTTCTTTCTTGCCGAATTCCACTTTTCGCTGTGTGGAAAGAAAAAATTGAAAGTTACATGTTCCCAATTAACTTTATGTGCTTTCCAACTTCCGCTTTCTGCTATGCAGAACGCGGAAGCTGGAAAATTCTGTCGCTTTTTTTTATTTTTCTCACTTTTTCGACTTTCAGTTTCCGCAATGTGGAATGCGGAAATCGGAGCTTTGATGTTTTTCTTCACAATTTTTTTTCTTCCATTTTCCGAAGTACAAAATGTGGGAGTACAGATCTTTGATATGTTTTTAGTTCAAATAAATTTATTTCCTACATCCACTTTCGTTGTGCGGAATGAGGAAGCCAAAGATGCCAAACTAAAATGTAACATATAACATATAACATATTCAAAAATAAAAATGAATTAAAAACGTCACATGGGTTGATTTTTTTTTAAATATGCATTTTAGTTAGGTCACATAAATATGTTACATTGCGCAATGCGGAACTGCGATACGTTTTTAGTTCAAATATAAGAAACTTTGTCCACGATAATTTGACGAATTTATATTTTCAAAAATATAAAACTTTTGAAATTTACAATTAGGAAAATTTGGCGGATTTAAATCTTCAACAATATAAAACTTTTGAAATTTACAATTATGTAATTTTTATATTATTCAATTTTTTTGCATAATAATTTTTTTTTTAAAGAAAATGAAGTTTATTCAACTAAAAAAACAAGTTAAATGAGTCTTTAAAATAAATTATAAAAACTGGAGTAAGAAAGTGTAATAAGAAGTCTTTATCTAAGTAGAGCTTGGGTAGCGCTTCCGCTTTCCGCAGTGCGGAATGCAGGAATCCGTTTTTTTCAACTCATTGGGGAAATATATTCTCGGCTTCTGTCTTCTGCCTATGCAGATTCTAGAATTTTCATTTCTTTCTTGCCGACTTCCTCTTGCCGCAGTGCGAAATGCAGAAATCAGAAGTTACATGTTCGCAATTAAATTTCGGTGCTTTCTGACTTCCGCTTTCTGCCATGCAGAATGCGGAAGCTGGAAAATTCTTTGTTGGTTTTTTTTGTTTTTCTCATTTTTTTTACTTCCGATTTCTGCACTGCAGAATGCAGAAATCGGATCTTTGATGATTTTCTTCACAAATTCTTTTTCTTCCTCTTTCCAAAGTACAGAATGCGGAATGCGAAACTTGATACGTTTTTAGTTCAAATAAATTTCTTTCCAACTTCCGCATTTCGTACAAGGAAGAAACGCCAGATCCAAACTTTCCCAAAGTTTCCATTTCTAGAGTTCCAGTTGCACTCTTTAATCTTATATTTTGGTTGTCTTCTCGGTTTCTGACTTTCACCCAAGACAACACAAAGAAAATAGATTAAAACCTTGGCCCAGAAGGCCTACGCTATTCTTCCAACTGTTTTATGACGTATAAAATATCTCTATAAGCTCGAAAAACGATAAGGCATGGTTCTATGTTTGTCACAGTCCACATTTAAGATTAATAACAGATAATGAATAACAATAACCGGACTCATGGCATATGTTCATGTGAAGATTTTTTTATATACATGCATTTTAGTTAGGTCCCATGCATATGTTAAATTGCAATTTTTTCTTTTTCATTCCATGGGAAAAAATAACCATCATGTTATGGAGACTATGCTAACTGAAGATTCTATTTCACTTTTTCTACATGATGTTGTCAACCTTTTCCCACTGGTACAGGTCTCCTCACTAAACCAAGTGAACTCACTCAAATCGTCATCTATTCGGTTTCAAATTTCTATCTCAAATGACCTTCACAAGCATGAGCTATTGCTTCCAATTATATATAGTGGCCTTGTAGAAAAATGACAACTAAAAGAAGGAACTATAATCAAAGTTACCCTATGTACATGCAACATTGTACATAATGTAACATATGTTTAATTTCCTCATTGTTGTTTTCCCACTTAATCAAATTCACACTATTCATGCATCCAATGTTTTTCTCTCCCATTGAACTCTAACATACTTATTTTCATAGGACTATCGCATTGCTTGCACTCGAATTTGTCACAATGGATGCAACAATTATTGGAGAGCCTGCACCTTACCACTTACCTATAGCTTCTCCCTCCTAGAGTAGTTCCTCTGTTGCAGTGAACCCTATCTCAATAAATGAAAACCCTGCCTTTCCTGCATCGATTATCCCATTCACATCACTCTCCTCTTCTAGCAAAGTTTGGAACATTCAAGGTCGATTTATTTCCAAGAGAAACATACATGAATATGGAAACCAACGAGGGTCTAGAAAAGTGTTTGGATTTGACCTTATTAATGCTTCACACGATGAAATACATGTATCTGCATTCAACGAATTGGCACTCTCTTTGTATGACCAAATACAAATAGGAATAGTGTACATAGTATCAAATGGAATAGTGAAAGCATCCAATCCAATTTTCAACCATTTGAAAATCCATAATGATATTTTCCTAGGTTCCTCCTCAACCATCCAACCATGCTTAGATGAATACCCATTAATACCTTTATATTGCTTTAACTTTAAAACTATTTAAGAGATTCAAACTATACCTGTCAATTCCATGGTTGACGTTGTAAGACTTGTCATTTCAGTTTCACCGACATCCACGATACGAAAAATGGGATGGTGTTGAGATTGTTAGGCGCAGCATTGTACTTCATGGCATGTCAGTCTATAGTATTGACATAACACTTTCGGGAGAGCATTTCCAAATTGAAGGATCCAAGCTTGCCAACCTTCGTGGTTTACCTACTCCTCCAGCTGTAGCAATCAAAGACGGTCGTGTTACATATTTTAATGGAAAAACTGTTGGGACTATTTCCAACACTACTATTTTTATAAACCCAAATATTGAAGAAACTTCATTTCTCCATAGATGGTTTCATGACAATGGATTTCGTTCAGCATCATCATCTTTGCGCCGAAAATTCAATGCCTCTTATTCTTCTCCTCGTAAAATCATTACCATCATTGAGCTACAAACTCTTCAACCATCTGAAAAACCTATTTGGTAGTCTCTTGTAGAAACCATTACAAATGTTAACATCTATGCCTTTCATTTCCTTGCATTCCCTCTTTTTGTTGATGGTATACAATGCATGAAAAAGATTTCCCACAAAGTTGGAGACATTTGGCATTGTGGTAAGTTTGATGGGGAGTTTCTTGAATGTGACTACTGATACATACTAAAGGTTGACTTGGAAGATGTCACTGGATACCTTCATGGTGTCATAGATTTTGATGATACTACAAACAAACTCATGGAAATTTCTGCAAAAGACTTGTGTCTTCTCTCAACTGAAGCAGCATCAATTGTTGAAATAGTCCAGAGGATATGCAACAAACAATTACTTCTTACTCTTTTAGTTAGAATAGAGACCTTCTACGGAATTGTATGCCTAAAATTTGTAATTGGCATGGTTGAAAACACATAATCGGTAATTTCAGATGGACATTTAAATATATAGGTTTTTTTGACTTGATACTTAAGCATTCTTTATTGTATGTAATTAATGCTTTCAATTCTCAAGTTTAAGTCCTTATTTCATAGTTCAACGTAGCAGGGTATTTTTTTAACTCCCTTATAGCACTTCTATTTTGCAGTCTCATAATTCAAATGTACAAGCTATCACTTAACATTTTTTACCAAAATTGTTGATGCAACATATATGGTAACTTTTGAATACAATACTAATTTTCTATTGTGTTTATTTATAAAATAAACAACTTTGTTTTCTTGTTTCTTACCACAACTTTTCATTCTTCTGTACATAACAATAATTACATTTAATGTTTTTTTTTTTCATATATCCTTTCTCATACTACACTTTGTTCTTCTATATTGTTTCTTTCTTACAATTATCAAGCTAGGACTTGAAAAAAATACTTACTCCATAAATATTATTTTAAGGTACATTCTTAGTTCCCAATATGCAACTTAGTTAACATTTTCTTTATATCTTTTGCTTTATATCCATATACTTTGCAGTTAATGCATATAGAAAATGTGTTGCTGCCAGCAATCACAGCTTCTAAGTCTTTAACAAGTTTACAGTTTTCTTGTAGGAATTATGTCGACTTGTTAAAATGAACAAGCCAATGCACGAAGAAGAGTTGTATATGCACAGAACAGATATAAAAACAACAAGAAACAATGTATTCTTTACAGAGCTTCTCGTCTACATGTGGATATGTCTTCTTCAATTTCTCTTGCCCAACCTTCTGATAGACCTTCACTTCCATCCTTTATGCTAAATCCATAGAACACTTGCCTCGATGATGCACATCAAATATTTTGTAAAAAACTAGACCAACTAGATGATATGCATGTCTGCTCAATTTACAAAGAATGTTACCATGGTATTGTAACGAAAACGTTCCATGGTTCATACATTTGTTCTCGTTGTATTCTAGAACGAAAAGGCCATCACTTTTTATTGGAAAACAATATGGACCAAGGCATCCAACCACTTGTCCTTGTAGTACTTACACAATTTGAAGAAATGCTCATTAGTCGTGCTAACCTAATCTTACAAGTAACACATGCTCATGGTGGTCAATATAAATATTTTGGCCATACTATATGCTTCCCCCAAGACATTTCCAGTATTGCCACATACCTGCCCCATTTAATATCAGAACTTGACATCCTTGTTGTTTGTAAATGCAACTATACAAACAATCCATATGAACTTTTTGTTAGTCAAACATGTGTTCTTGTTTCCCTTCAATACAAAATGGCAAACGAACCACACTATAGGGATGTACAAGTCAACCCAATTGCATTAGCTTCTTTGCCTCTTATTTCAACAGACATTTCACCTTTGATTCTGCATGTTAATAGAAATGATTCATTATATCATCAGTAAAGCTTGTCATGTACAGTTCAACCACCAAATTCATTTGAACCATATGAATTAGAATCCTCCTTGTTTATTTCAACTCGAACTAATGTTAGAACCGAGGTTGAAGAAATTAGACAGTTGTTACACATACCAAATATCCCACTACCACCTTCCATTGATTAGCCCCCTATAGGTATCTCCCCTATCAATGAGTACGACACATAAAGCCTTATTTCCATGGCTTTTCCAACCTTGTTCCCCACAAGTGCAACAATGCTTAAACAACCACGCATTCATGAAGTTGATATGCACGAATATGCACTTCACCTCATTCACTAACATGACAACATGTTTGGCCAACATCTTTGCTTTTGGTACTACATGCACAATCTAATTATGCGTCAACGGAGTAATTCTACTACCTCTATTTTTGTCAAAATTAATATTGAAGATACACTACCTCCCACAATACTTAAGCTTGTTAACCAATTGCAAGACATGCCTAATGACAAAATTGGTGACCGAGTCATAAGGTTTGGGTCTTCATTACGTGGAACATGCTCGTAATAGAACAAAAGTAGAGATGAACTCACAAATATGATCAACCAACAAGGTACACCAACGTTATTCTTCACCCATAGTGCAGCTGACACAAAATGGCCAGATTTGCATGCTCTAATTCCCGATGGATGTCCTACAAGTTTCTCTCAAGACTATCAATGGAATATTTATGACATCATATCAAATCCACATATTACATCACAATACATGCACAATACATTCAAAACATTCCTTCAATAGGTGCTTCAAAAAGGTTTTCATATAACAGATTCTTAGAGCAGGTATTCTACCATCTCTTCCTTCTTATTCTTCTCTTCATGTTTCTCACTTTATACAATTCGTTTCTAATATATTTATTTCCCTCCCATGTAGGTATGAATGGCAGCATAGAGGATCCACACACATTCATGGTTTTATTTGGTTGGAAGATGCACCAAATATGGACACCTTAGAATGGGAAGATGTTCTTGCAGTTGAAGCTACATTTTTTTTTTGACACATATGTTACAGCTTGGAATCCTTGTAATTCCCACTTGTCCACATCTGGGTTAGACCATTCAAGTATAAATGATCCATGTAGTCTCGCATCACCATCCATATTTTCATCAAACTACTCAGTTGACTATGAAGAACTTGTAAATTTTGTTCAAAGGCACACCAGATGTTCAGAATCAACTTGCCTTTGCAAAAAAGGAACATATGTTCAATGTTGCTATGTTGTTTCATATGACCTACAAGATACTTCTTCGTTATTCATTGATCCAAATGGACATAAAACCTATAATCATGCAAGAAATGATTCCCTTCTAAATATTCACAACCCTACCATGCTTTCAATATGGAGGGCTAATGTTGATTGCCAACCTGTTATTTCTAGACATGTTGTCCTCAAATACATTTCAAAGTATGCATCAAAAGTAGAGCCAAAATTAGAAAGATACCATGCGATTCTCTCTCACCTTGCACATGCAGCAACAAGTGACGGCCCCATTCTTCAACCAATCAAACAATTCCTTGCACAAACAGTTGCAGAACGAGACATTAGTGCACAAGAGACGTGTCACATGCTCCAAAAACTCCCTCTTATGCTTTGTAGATGTCACTTCTTTTCCCTAAATTTGAGCCAAAGTGTCTTTCGTCGTATTTGCAATGACACTAATAACACCCCTCCAACCCCGCCCCCCGCCCCTTCATATTTGCATACATACAATGACCCCTTGCTCTTGAACATCTAACCCTACTTGAAGCTGCTCATTCTTGGTATTTCTCGACTAAAAGTAAAAAAATCCATGGAAACAAAACTTGCGTCACAATATTGTTAGAGTCTATCCACAATTCACTTCCATTCCTCCCTTTGACTCTTCATCTTTTGAACCGTTTTGTTGGATCGAACTTCTTCTATACAAACCTTTTCATTCCATCCGTCAAGATATTGGAACAACAACTTCTAAAATTATTTCTCATTGGCATCACATTAAAGGCACATATGTTGTGTGGCATGTTGAATGTAGACAAGAAGAACCCTCTACACCTCTATCTGATGATTCAAACTTCGATGCTTTTACCTTTCCCTTTCCCCATAGCATGGATGAATGGGAACTTATTGCTCAGAAGTGACCAGGAAACAAAATCCAAATTGATGACCTTGAAATGCATGGACATCATGATTTTGACCAAAATCAAAATTGGACACATAGCAATATAACCACCCATTTGCATGACAACATCATTCATTGACCTCAATCGCTTGTCCACCCAACTACATGAAGACACCCCGTCGTTTTCCAATTCACCTAATTCCTTGTCTCCCACACAACGCATAGCCTTTGATATTGTCATTTCCTATTTTAGAAACACTACACCTGCTCAACCACTCAAAATGGTGATTCAAGGTACTGCAGGCACTAACAAATCTTACCTCATATCTTGCTTGAAATGTGCACTCCAAACTGCATATGAACAAACTACCTCCCCACTTCTTCTCCTTGCTCCAACTAGTGTTGCTTCTTTTAAAATACACTCATCTACAATACATTCTGCTCTTTGAATACCCATTGGTGAAATTCACCCCCTTGAAGGCCAATCCCTTTCAAAACTTCAAGAAGAACTCTGCCATATTCACTATATTCTCATAGATGAAATGAGCTTTATTGTCCCAAAAATGTTAACTCAAATTGATGAACACTTACGTCAGGATTTCCCCTCGCATTGTACAATCCCATTTGGTGGTTGTTCCATAATCCTTCTTGGTGAATTTGGACAATTTCCTCTTGTAAAGGAAATCCTCGTGTATGCAGGCTCATCCATTGGAACTTCTCTCTGGCGTACATTTGATACTTTTATTACGCTCAAAATGATTTTCTGACAACAAGGAAATATCCCTTCTCAAACTTCCTTTCACCAACTCTTGCTAAACCTTCGAAATGAAACACCAACTGTTGAATATTGGGAACTCCTAATGACAAGAACAACCTCATGCATTTCACATGTGGAAAAATGTTCATTTCAACAATCTATCCACTTGTATCCCACAAATAGCTCTGTTGCACTGCACAACAAACACATGTTGAAACAACTTAATATGCCAATTGCACATTGCTTTATAAAACAAGGGAAAAAACATGCCCACCAATCCATTAATGAGAAATAGTTTCCATTAAAGGTCCTTCTTGTTATTGGTCAACAGGTCATGTTAAATGCTAATTTATGGTTCAAGTAGGACTTGTTAACGACTCACTTGGAAAAGTCATTGACATTGTCTACAACTCCAATAAACAACCTCCTACCTTACCATCCTTTGTTGTTGTCGAATTCCTCCATTACAAAGGACCCTTATGGTATGCTTCTAATCCCACTTATGTTCCAATATCTCCCATAACAAGAGGATCTTGTAGGCAACTACCACTTCGTATGGCATGGGGTTTAACAATTCATAAAGCCCAAGGTATGACCCTACAAAATGTAACAATAGATATTGGGAACATTGATAGACAAGGGATGACATTCACTGCAATATCAAGAGTTACATCTCTTTCAAGCCTTCGCATTTCTCAACCTTTCTCTTTTTCCAGATACTCTCTAATGCAAGACAATCCATATGTCCAACATAGGAAACAAGAGGAAAACTTACTTGCTTCAAAGTCTTTAAAATCAAATTGTGGTTGACGCTTCTCATTGTTTCTATATAGATGTATTGTTTTTCTTTGGTCACTTCTTGATGTAAGAAATCTGCTTTTGTTTCAAGAAAGATCCAAGAAATTTTGAAATAATTGGGTTCTAGACTAAATTGTCTCAGGAAACCTAAGACAATGACTCTAAATTTTTTTAGATAGGACAGTTATGATATATAATTGATAACAAGGAAATTGCTCAACACATAAAAAATATAGATCAACTCTTATTTCCTTAAATGAACTTTAAATAAAACTCAACAATAACAATTGCAATGCTTTATCTAAAGTATTATGTGAATACACAACTATCCTATGAAGTCATAATAATTGACAAATTAGTATTAGGAATCAATAACCATTCATTAGTTGTAGTAAAAGAGTATGTAAATTAAATAAATATATTTTTTCAATGTACATTTCATATGTCAAAATTGTAATGCAAAATTAGTACATAAATCAACACATTTAATACATCAGCAACCTATGATCAGAATACCACAAATATAGAAGAATAACTCAAAATTGATGAAACAAATTTAATAAATAACCATAGAACACAACATAAGTAATAGTGTTATTTTATTCAATTGCAAAACATTGCAATGTTTCCAAAACTATAGATCTTTCTTGATATGTCTTCCGTTGTCCTTCTCCAGTACTGGTCATTGCAAAACTATGTTTTAGGGCTTGCATGGTCAATTGCCTATTTGATCGGGTCGATATATGACATGAAACCAATTTTGGATGATTGAAAAAGATAAAGGTAAAAGGGGTTTGATTTCTTAACATACAAATATGCATGCTAAGATTAGTCACCACAACCAACTTCAAATAAATCTCAAACCAAATATTGTATAAGGTTTATCCAGAAGCTAATAAATATTCAATACATCCAAGAGGTAATACGAATTAACAAAATAGTATCAAAGATCATTTACTAATCATCAGCATCACAACAAATCACATAAATCAAACAAAAACATGCGTTTAACATATATGAAATACTTCAACATGTAGTCTCCAAAAAATTCCTCTCCCCTACTTGGGAAACTTTTTCCTTTAAATTATATTACAAAGTATTACAACAAAAGAAAATTCCCAACATGTGGGATTACAAGATCAAACAGTTTAAGTTTGGCCAAGGGCGGAACGCCACCTGGCATTTAAGTCCATCAAGAAATCAATGTCTTGAGATTTATCCTGTTCTAGATGTATTTATTCCCTCAAAATCTCAAACGTGATCTCCCTCTTGTTCATTGTTTTCGATTTACCAACATAAACCTCTATCCTAACCATCTCAGAATTAGGTGTCTCAATCCAGCTCGTGATCTCCTACGGGTTAAGCTGGGTGACACCCTGAATTTTCTCCTTATCTGCAACAAAATATCGTTCAACTTCATCTAATTTTAGCTTGGGGGAAGGTGCTTCTTTGATCAGTTCTAGCATAGGAAACCCGAAGAAACCGAGTAAAACCTTTGAAGCCGTCCACCTAAACTTACATGCTTCCTATCCATCTTGGATGATGCTTTCTACTGCATCACAGAGGATTCCCCAAGTTTCAATTGTCACTTTGAATTTATTAGCGCGAACTTTATCCATGATTGGCATATCCTTTGGTCTGTCTCTGATATGTGTTTTCCATCCAATCACATCTTCCAATGCCTTAATTGCTGCATTTTTGTGAGTATGATGATCTTGTAGGACAACCGACAGTTCTTCAAATGATTTGTATAGTTCCTATATTTCACACAACCCTGTGTACAGGTTGATCGTGGATTGATGATACTGCTCATTTACCCTACAAGCCAACTGTTTAAATTCTTTAGCTATTAATGTTGAAAATAATGAGGCAGCGAAATATATCAGTAATTATTTGAGTTGTTTCTCTAGGGTAGCATTGTGATTATCCTGTTGCTTGTCCAAGACCTTTCATTTCTCAAGCTAATGCTTGAAACTTTCAATTTTATTCTCTAAATGTCTATTTTTATCTTGATTCTCTTGTTTAAGGAGCTCAATATCCTTAAGTGACGTGCCTCAACTACTTCTATATACTTTCTTGATTTCTGTAGTTCATGTTCCTTAATGAGGAGATCTTTAGTCAGCTGGGACACTGAGTTATAGTTAGCCCCTACAAAGGCTCCCATAGTAGCTGTTGTATCTAATGCTCCTTACTTTTCATTAGGGGCATCAATTCTCCAAACAATTTGATCAAAGGAAGGCACATGTTTGAGTATGCCTTCTCTTTTCCTCTTCGAACCTTTCTTCAAAATGGCCTTGTCCTTCTTGCTCCAAAAATATTTCCCTAAGGAAGCAACTGCATCTTTTCCAAAATCTACCATGTCTTCTACAGCTGAAAGGGCTTCTTTTGGGGGTGACGTTGATGACTAAGGTTCTGATTGTGAGACTGGGATTTCTACATCAAGGGGAGAAATGTCCAAGGTGGAAGAAGGGAATATAGATATGAGGGAAGTGGAAGAAGTGGGAATAGGGGTTTTAGTTTTTGAAGAAGGGATAGTAGAGATGGAAGGGGTTTCCACTTGGGAAAAAGGGATACGAGAAGATGTGGTGGGAGTATGAGATGTATGGGGAATTGATGAAACATGTGGGGAAGGAGGGGGAGTATCATTGGATAATTTTGATAATACTAATGGGTCTCCAGAAGTGTCCTCAAGAATAGGCTTAAAATCCACATGGGAAAAAAGGACTGACGGAATAAAGCATGAAAAAGATCTCCTGAAAAGTGTGAATAAGGGACAGAAGATGTCCTGGAGGTAAAGATATTGACAGGGCAAGTGGGGTTTCCAGTCTCCTCATCTAGATCACTATCAATTTTATGGATCTCAATCTCACATTGGGGTTGAGGCTCAACCTATTGGATCACATGAACTTGAGGAGGCACTTTCTCTTGAAGGGAAAGTGGAGCTATCTGCAATCGTTGTTGATCCCTAAGTACATGTTGCAGTATTTTCTCTATTTGATCCACTAATGCTTCAGGAACTTGTGGTTGCTGACGAACAAGCTGAGTTTTCTTCTTCTTTAGCTAAGGCTCAGCCTGTTGGACATGCATTCGAAGCTGAGCATTGAGCTTGGATAGACCTTGTTTGAATTCTTCCCCTCTTTGAAGAGCTTCCATCTCTTGGCTAGACCTTGTTTGAATTCTTCCCCTCTTTGAAGAGGTTCCATCTCTTGGGAAGATTGAGCACTCCCAGGGGTTTCTATGACAATTTTTCCTTTGTCTTTGGACCGGGATGCTAAAGCAGAAGTTGTTGTTGCTTGCTGTCTTGCTTCTCTTTCCAATTTTTCCCTTACAACCTTTTCCTCTTCTTCAGATTTCAATTTTATAAGATGAAGGGTGGACTCCTTTATTTCTTTCTGATATTTGAAAACATGGGAATTTACCTATGGAACATTGATCTTTTCTAGTGCTTCCCAAAAATCAACAAATTCCCTATACATGGAATCATCTGGAAAATATTCATGTGTATAATTGAACTTATCCTTATATTGAGCAAAACGGCTAGCGAGGAAAGCCTTAAGATCATGCATCCTTTTGACAACTTCTCCCAGCTTCATAGTTGTAATCACCTTACCCAACACAGTTGCATGGGTAGAATTCTATATAACCAAAGAATCTATATACAGAGGAAAATTAGGCCAAGTCTTCCTCTTATGCTTAGCCAATTTTGGATGGGTGCCATCGATGACCGTTTGAAAGGAAAATTCATGTAAGACCATGCGGTCTAGAACATTTTTGGGAAACAAATGGATGGTGTTGCTTACCCAAATTCTAAAATTAGAGAAATATTCCCCAGCGTACCAATCTCCATGTAGACTAATTAAATCCCTAGCTCTTACTGAAATGTCGGAGCTTTGGCCTTGAAGATCTTATGATACATGGACCCTAAGATAAGCTTGCAGATGTCATATATGTGAGGAACAAAATTATCCTCCTACATGTCAGAGTAGTAAATATGGACCGATGGACAATCCTTCTGCCAATTCCAACCTAGGTCAGGAAATGACGAAGTTGCACAAAAAACGTCCATGACATAGGTCAACATGTAAAATTGGGGTTTTTTGCTTTCCTGGTCTTTCTGGTATTTATCAACTAGCTCTTGCAAATTAATAGATAATATTTGAGCCCAATTGAAGGACTCACATGTAAGAAAAATGTGTTGGGCTACCGAAACCCATTCTGCTTTGAAAAATGTACAATTTTCCTCACCATGTAACCAACAGAACATGGCTGCGAGTAGTGAAAATGGTTCCCTGAACCATGAAGTAGGGTAGATATTACCTGGTTGTGGAATAAGCAGTGTAGGGTTTTCCATCCATGATTTCACCAAATCTCCAAAATTGAAACGAGAGATTGCTTCATCAAGGAACTTACAGTTCAGTAGTTGTTTCGGGAGTCCAAGCACGTAAGCCTTGGAAAAAATATCAGGTTTGAACGAGGCCAAATAAACTCCAATGTGGTCATTGAAAACTCGCTCCTCAGGGTTAGCGTCATTGAGTTCCCACTTCACCACCTATGTGTAGGGAATAAATGGTGGTTTGGTGGCAATTAGATGGATCTATGAGCTCCGAATTTTGATGTAATCCAACTGGTCATGAGGAATGCCCGAGAAATCATCATTATCAAAAATAGAATAGATTCTTGACCATTCCAAATACTAGTTTTCATAAATATGCCCACTAGTTTCTGTGAAGACTCCGACGTTTGGGTCCTTGGACCTTTCTTCTTGCAGATTCGTTTTTGATCTTGTGTTTTTGTGACCCAAGGATGCCATTTATGCTCGAAATCCGGCAAACCTGGTCAAAACTTTCTACAGTGTAAACATAACTGGATAAACGGTCGTAAGGAGTTAACTTACTGGTAGAAATCTTTGAAAACTAGTGAAAGATGTAAGCTCGAGTGAAAAGAAAGTGCAGTAAAAATCTCCAAAAACAGTAAAAACGCAGGTAAAACAAATGGTAAAAACCTCAAAAATTCAAACAGACTATATAGCCAAAACCTCAACGGCAAAACAAATCTAGACCGTGGATCTAGCGAAAAACAGACAACTAAGATGAAGGCACGCAAATAAAAACTTCGGAAAAATTATTAGGAAACTTTGGATATAGTGTTTTCAGCTTCCGTATTCCGCACTGCGAAAAGAGGAAAGAGGATCAAAACAAAAATTGGCAAAAGAAAAATCAAAGTTCCGATTTCCGTATTCCACAATTTTGGAAAGCGGAAATCAGGAAATAAGATAATAAAAAAATATGAGACCAATACTTTTCTAATTTCCGCATTCTGCACAACAGAAAGCGGAAGTCAAAAATACAAAAATTTTACTACGAAGTTGTAACATCTAATTTTCATGTTCCGCATTGCAGAAAGCGGAAGTCGAGAATGGATTTCGCTGATGAATTGAAAAAAATGGATCCCTTCTTTGCGCATTGCGGAAAGCGGATTTTATTAAGTGAAATGCTCATATTTCTGCAGATGCTTCATTCAGTTGCGAAAAGACTCAATACTTTTACCCTCTCGACGTTCCTTTACACCTCTCGGTGCAAATGCTAGTAATAATCATATATGCGAAGACAAAAAAAAGTATGCTTTCTTCGTTGACAATACACAGAGCAAATAAAAATTGTTGGATAATGATTATTATTATTATTATTATTATTTAAACAAAATAATTGTGAATATATTCTAATTCATACTTCACATGAAACGTATTTAAAATATTGGCGTTATTTTTTATAATTTTATAATATATAAAAATATATTTGAATGATATACTCCAATTCATATTTGAGATGTTTTAATGTTTTAATATATTGGTGCTAATATTTTATAATTTTATAATATATAAAGTCATGTATTTAAATGTTTTTTTGCATAGTGTTTTAATAGGTAAATTTGAACTCTTGGTGTAAAGTTCAATATTTAATGAGTTTGTAAAGAGGTAAATAGTGAAAGTTTTAATATATTTTGAATATATTTATGTATATTTATAATTATTTATGTGTATTATTTATAACTATAACATATGAAGTATTAAACTTACTATTTTAGTTATTTTAAAATAAAATTAGTTAAAACATAAAAGTAAAAAAATAACATTAAGGGTTAAGATATAAAATTGGAGAATGGACATAATTTTAGTAATTAATATTACATATATTTATGAAATGTGGAAAACAATTTGTTTAACTAAATTATTAATGTTCTCAACAAATTTTAAATTTTACATCAATATAAATAAATAAAAAAGATAAAGAGGCTAATCTTTGATAGACATAACTTGTACATACAAAAACACCAAATAGTTATTACAAATGATGTGTTGATGTCAATTTTAGAGCTTGAGGAGAATGACATTACAACATCTCTATATTTGTGATCCAAAATCAAAGTTTGATATTTTATAGAGTTGAATGAGTTGTATAATAACAACGTTCCTCATGCACATCTTTTCTAAGTACTAGGGTCAACCATGCCCAACCATGGTCAACCACAATCAATTATTGTCAAACGGAATCAACAATGGGTAACCAATTCCAACCATAACCATAATGAAACATGGTCAACTATAGCCAACCATAGTTAAACATGGTCAATAACATTCAACCATGGCCAATTATAGTAAACCAAGGTCAACCATAATCAACAATGGCTAAGAAAAATCAACCATAATTTACCATGGGTAACCAACGTCAACCATAGTCAAAACATGATTAATGATAGTCAGCTATGGTCAACCATACTCAATGTGACACAACCCTTAATGAACACTACAATGCAACATCACCATTTACGAATGTATCAATTCGACCTAAGTAAGCCAAGATGAATTTCATGTCATAATGTAATATAACTATCAAGATTAATGTTTCAATGAGACATAAGCATTTTTGAATGTCACAATCCAACATAACCCTTCATGACCATGGCCAAGCGAAGTAAACCTTGGTTAAAACCATATTCCATCATAGGAAACCATGGTTGAATATTTGACTTTATGCAAGTGACAAAGGTTTGATTATGTTTACTATAGTCATCCATAAACAAACATAGTTATATATGATCAACCTGTAAATTTTCATTTAATATTCAAACTAGGGCTAAACAGTGCATGCAAATCTCTACTGATAACCACACATGAATATCTTTTACAGTATACAGCGAAATATAAAACTAAGAAATAAATCACAACATCACATCACAATATTGACACTATTATTTTAGGTATGCAAACCCCGGAAAAACCCAAGATGGGAAAACTGGTGCAGCAGTCAAATATAGATTTTATTGTGAGAAAATATGGAACTTTTACAATCATTGCAAATTCACCCAAACCTGGTGAATGCCATACCCAAAAGAATCGCTGGGCGAATCCCAGCTAAACCTCAACACCCTCCTATGTGAGTGTACGGCCCAGCTATACAAAGCTCAGTGATCCTACTGCTCGCTCCTCTATCTTCCTAGCTAAATCCTCTGTCTGAATTTCTCTCCCTATATGTATCATGTCTCTGTCGGAATACAAGTGTGTGTGTGTCCTCTCCACCAATTGATCTCTCTTTTATAACTTTAGGTAAATTGAAAACCCTAATTTCACTTTTACTTTAACTAGTGGTAAAGAAACAACACTAATTTCACTTTCACTTTAACTAGTGGTAAAGAAAAAACCCTAATTTCACTTTCACTTTAACTAGTGGTAAAGAAAAAACCCTAATTTCAATTTCACTTTAACTAGTGTTTCACTAAAGTTAATTTATATAACTTTAATTTAGTTTCCAAAGTAAACTTAGGAAAAAGTAAATTAATTACAACTGGTTTCCTAATTTAAGTCTTTTGCATGTAAGAACACATGCATGCAGGAAGACCTTCCTTGTTGCTACTAGTTTAACACTCCCTCTCAAAGAGGAAGGGATTCGATAGAAACCCCAACTTATCCCTAAACTTCACAAAACTCTTTGTCTGCAAAGTGCCTTGGTGGAAATGTCTTCCACCTGCCCATCTGTCTATATGTACTCCAACCGAATGGTTCTTATCTGAACACAATCTTTCAAGAAGTGGTATTTGATGTCTATGTGTTTGCTCTGGTCATGGAACAATAGATTCTTAGATAGCCTGATGCCACTCTGATTGTCACAGTGAACTAGTGTAGCCTCTAGCTCACACTCGAGCAACCCTGCAAGTAACTTCCTCAGCCACATACCCTCACAAGAAGCCATACTGGATTCCATGTGCTCAGCCTCTACCAAACTCAATGTTACTGACTTCTGCTTCCTGCTGAATCAAGAGACAACCCTTGATCCAATGTTGAAACAACAACCTGAAGTACTATTCTGGTCCTCTAGACATCCTTCCCAGTCAGCATCTGTGAAGTATGTGCTTCCCCATGTGCTCATGAACCAATCCATACTCCATTGTACCTCTGATGTAGGGAAGTATGTGCTTCGCAGCCATCCAATGCACTCTCCAAGGGTCCACCATGAACTGACTTAAAGAGTTGACTACAAAGCTGATGTCTAGTCGAGTGTTGACCAGATACATAAGTGATTCGATAAGATAATGATACAAGGTATGATCAAATCCATCTGACCCTGATGGATCATTCTTCCTCCAATTGGAAACTAGAGGTATGACCATAGGCTTGCAGTCCTCCATCCCAAATATCTTCAGGATCTCTACTACATACTTCCCCTGTCTGATGAATAAGCATCCATCTCTCTGCCAAACTTACAAGCCAAAAAACTAATGCATCGGCCCAAGGTATTTCATCTCAAACTCCACTGCAAGGTTGGACTTGCAGTCTCCAATCAGCCTCTCATCTCCTATCAAAAAGAGATCATCCACATAGAGGACCAATATGAGGGGCAACTCATCTATCAAGAATTATAGGTTGTGGTTAGTTTCACTCTACTGAAATCCCATCTCTCGTAGATAGTTTTCAATCCTCGATTACCATGATCGAGGTACCTTCTTGAGCCCGTAAAGAGCTTGATGCAGTCTGCATACATGTGTTTCCGTGTTCTCCACATCAAACCCCTCTGGTTGCTCAACATACAACTCCTCCTCTATCACTCCATTGAGGAAGGCAGTCTTGACGTCCATTTGTGGACACGCCAACGCATCTCAGCTGTTAGTGAGATAATGGTCTGAATGGAAGAATACCTGGAAATAGGGGCAAAGGTCTCCTCATAGTCAATGCCCTATTTCTGTGAAAACCCATTTTCCATGAAGTGTGCCTTGTACTTCTCCATGCCTTCATCTGCTGCATGCTTCACCTTGTAGATCCATCTAGATCCCACCACCTTTTTCCCTTATGGCCTCAGCACAACCTCCCATACCTTGTTTTTCATAATGGAGTCATACTCCTCAACCATAGACTCCTGCCACACATCATGTTGTGTAGCCTCCTTGAAGATGAAAGGTTCAGAGTTAATCAACTATGCCATTAGTGCCATATAACTAAGCCTCTCTGGTGGTACACTCCATCTAAAATATATCTGTGGAGGATTTTCCTGCCTGGAATCCTGCACTGTGGACCTAAACCACTTAGGCCTTGGCCTAGTGTCAACCTACTGTGGTTTCTAGATATCCATATCCTGTTGTATCTCATCCTTCAAGTCAATGACTAAAGGATCTTGTCCACTTAAATCCTTCTAACTATCAGAACCTGTGCCCTATTTCTGTACCTGTACATGTACATCTGGCTCCTCTAACTTGACCCCCGACTCTTGTGTTGGCTGCTACTCTGCTGGTGAGTCCATAGATCTCCGTAAGGCCTTGTCCTCATCGAACTGGACATCCCTGCTCACAATGATCCTCTTGCGAGCATGAATGTAAACTCTATATGCCTTCGAAATATTGATGTAACCAACAAGTAACCCCTTCTCTCCAAAAGGGTTCAGCTTCTTCCTATTATCAACATGAACATGACAATAGTAGACACTATCGAATATGTGAATGTGACTCACATCTGGCCTACTTCTTGTGAAGTCTTCCTCTGGGGTCTTCCTCCCCAAATTTGTGTGGGGACACCTATTCTAAATGTATACTGCAGTCATGTATGCCTCGTCCTAGAGGAATAATGGTAATCCCTAATCAAATAGCATGGCCTTGGCTTCTCTAAGCATAGTCATGCTATTCCACTCTACAACTCCATTCTATTGTGGGGTATGGGGCACATTTTTCTCCTTCTTGACCCCCTCAGTCGAACAATACTCCATGAACTCATTGGAGGTGTACTCACCCCCATTGTTTGTTCTCAACACCCGAAACATCTTTCTTGTTTGGTTCTCAATGAGAGTTCTGAACTCTCGGAACCTCTCAAAGACCTCTGACTTGGCCTTCAGGAAATCGATCCAAGTATTTTTGGAATAGTCATCAATGAAGGTTATGCAGTAACTGTAACCACTAAACGAATGGACACTCATAGTTCTGCATACATTATAATGCACCAAGTCCAAGGGCTCCTTAGACTTGTGCTCACTCTATGGGAAATGCTTCCTGATGTTCTTCACCAAAGCAAAACCCTTGCCGTGGTTATTCTTTTCCTCCTGTACCTAAGGAACTCCAATGACTGCATATCTCAAATGATTCAGTGCTCCATGGTGTAAGTGTACCATCCTCCTATTCCACAACTCACCCTGGCTACTATTGTTGTTGCTGACTAGAGCCTTTGCAAGCTTAAAGTGTAATTTGTGTACACTTTCTCGCTCCTTCTGCCAATAACCTGATCCAAGCTCCTATCTGACCCCTTGGGCCTAATATACAATCTATGGTCATGGAACTTCACCTGAAATCCCTTGTCCTCTAGAGTGGAGACTGATATAAGGTTCTTGGTCAGTCCTGGGACATATAACACATCAGCAAAACTGAGGGGTTTTCCAGACTCCCTCTCAAATGAAACAGTGCCAACTCCCTGTGCCTGATACTGCATATCATCACCCATCTCAACGTGGATCCCTGTTCCACCCTCCTACAAGTCTCTGAAGAATCTCTTATGTCCAGTCATGTGACTAGATTCTCCACTTCCAATGTACCATATGTTTCTCCATGTGGTGCTTGCCATGAAAGTTATCAAGCAGAACTACTCATCGAAGTTCCTGTTGAACTCATCCACCTCTGCATATCCAACCATCTGAGTGTTAATATTCTTCTTCTTATCTGGGCACTGAGAGGCAAAGTGTCCCTGCTTATGGAAGATAAAACACTTGACCTTTGACACGTCAAGGTTCCTCTTACCATCCTTCTTACTATTTGACTTCCCCTTGCTCTTCCCTGTAATGTCTAGAGCCTCCTCATACACAATCTGTGGGGCACTGCTGGATGAGCCTGATCCTTGGCCCATGCAGCCTGTAGATCTCCTCCTGCACAAAGTCATCCCAAAGTCTCTTCCAATCAAGGATGTTCTCCCTATCCACCACACCCTTGACAAAGGTGTCCCATGGCTTAGAGAAGCCATTGAGGGATATCTAAACTAGCTCCTCATCATCAATCTTAGAGCCAACAACTCCAAGCTCATCCCTGATCTATATGAGCCTCGTGAGATAAGGCACCACTCCTTCTCCCTTGGCCATCTTGGTGTTGTGCATCCTCTCTTGCAACACCATCTTTCGGTTCTCGTTCTTGCTTTGGTACAGACTCTCCAAAGCCTTCCACATCTCTAGTGCGATCTTCTTACTAGAAAGGTGAGCGACTATATGGTCCTTCACTCCATCCATGATAATCATCATGGCTCTGAAATCAATCTTCTTCCAAGCTGTTATATCTGCCAAATCTATGGGTGCAACCTTTGTGGATCCAATGTGCTCCTCTGCATCACTGACGTCCAATATCCTTGTGATCCTTTCTTTCCATGTAGGAAATTTCTGAGCACCCTGAATTCTATCCTCAACTCTCAACTGCATGACCATTGCGAATTGTTACCTGTCAAACCCTAGATCTCCAATCTAACTTTGTGTCTTCAATAGATCTACCCCCAATCTATCACTGTTGCTGCAAATCTCTCAGCTTTAGCTCACGAGAGCTCTGATACTATGTAAATTTTCCTTTAATATTCAAACTAGGGCTAAACAGTGCATGCAAATCTTTACCAATAACCACACATGAATATGTTTTACAGTATGCAGCAGAATATAAAATTGAGAAATAAATTACAACATCACATCACAATGTTGACTCTATTATTTTGGGTATGGAAACCCCTGGAAAAACCCAATACGGGAAAACCGGTGCAGCAATCAAAAATAGATTTTATTATGAGAAAATATGGAACTTTTACAATCACTATAAATTCACCCAAACCTGACGAATGCAGTACCCGACAGAATCACTAGGAAAATCCCAGCTAAACCTCAACACCCTCCTGTGTGAGTGTACGGCCCAGCTGTACGAAGGTCGGTGATCCTGCTACTCGCTCCTCCATCTTCCCAGCTAAATCCTCTGTCTGACTTTCTCTCCCTGTCTATATCATGTCTCTGTTGGAATACGAGTGTGTGTGTGTCCTCCCCACCAATTGATCTCTCTTTTAAAACCCTAATTTCACTTTCAATTTAACTAGTGTTTCACTAAAGTTAATTTAGATCACTTTAATTTATTTTCCAATGTAAACTTAGGAAAAGTAAAGTAAATAAAATAGGTTTCCTAATTTAAGTCTTCTGCATGCAAGAACACATGCATGTAGGAAGACCTTCCTTGTTGCTACTAGTTGAACACAACCATTGTGAATCATGGTTAAACATGGTCAAATGTAGTCAAGCATCCTTGAACATAAGCCATTTATACGTTGGCTTGAACATGCAAGAGACAAACACAACAATTGACTTTGTTGTTGATCCATTGTTGACCCAAAAAAATGCACTAGGCTCAACATAATAACAAATTTACTTTTATCAAGATAATTTGAACTATTTCTTCAGAGACATGTCTAACAATTCAACGATTCAGACCGAATGACCATTTTTTTCTAAGAATTAAGTGTATTTTTGGAAAAATTGGAATGTGACTATGTTCTAATCCCAAAGTTGATAGTAAAAATGGATTGAAGACCCTCAAAAACCCTTGGGGTACCCAAAATTCCAAAACTTGACAACTATAACCTAATTTTTTTTAAATTACGACCGGATTTTATCAAAATTATGCCGGAAAAATCAGCCTATTCTGACCCAAATCAGTTTTAACTATGCATTTTTCTTCTTAATGTTATTGACAAAGTTCCTTTCACAAATCACAATACATTTTCTTGACTTGTATTATGTCAATATCAACTCAAAAAGGCATAGTTGTGTGAGTGTGGATGTTGCTCTAGGACCTACTTGAATATCTATGATGGTTTATGCTCATTTATTAGTTTTATGGTTATTAAATGATGATATCTCATGTCAACTATTAAATACAATACAATAAATTTACAAAATTAATGATGGTGGTTGTTTGTTGTTGCTCATTCCTTTTGTTTTAATCTTTGAATATCAACTTTTTTTGGCACTTTCATTTAAAGGGGAATGAGCATACTTTTAAAATGAAAACATAAACAAAGTATCCATATGTTTAAATCATCCCAAAAAACACTACCCATACATAATTGAGAGTCTATGATACAACAAATGTCAAGATTTCTCTGTAGTCTCAAGCATAAACAAAGAGTCATCAAGTTGCGTGACAATGGGTGGAAGATCGTCATGGAGTTGGATCCCGACCTTCAACAATAATCATTCACAAAAAAAATACTACTTTTTTTCCACTTCTCCACATCTACTTTTTTTCTCATTTCTTCATTTTCAATATTTTATTAACAATTGTTAGTTTAAATAATACATATTAACTCGAGATTGATTTCAATATTTTATTGCATCTTGTGAAACAATTATTAACTCGAGATTGAGCATGGAAACTCGAGATTAAGCATTGAAGAAATTAAACATATCATCATACTATAATGTAAAAACTTCATTTCGACATAATAGTCTTGGTAATCTCATCATACTATAATGTAAAAACTGCATTTCGACACAATCGTCTTGGTTTTCTATAACAATTTACTTTACTCTTTATATTCCAAAGATAATGTTCCTTCACTTTTATACCATAAATTCCATATAACATACACGTGGAAATATTTTAACATTTTCATTTATATAGGAAATATTTTAACATGTTCATGTACATTGACGGTTTTAAATTACTCAAATGTTGAACGCTGTATTGCAGTAATAAGGGGATGTGGAGGTATTTTAATATGGCCATGTATAAAGGTATTGGGGTGCATTTTAATTGATTTATGGATATCTATATAAGTATTTTAGAAAGTAGGAAGTATTTTAGAAAGCAGGTGGCCGAAGTTTGATTTATTATAAGCATAATTTAAGAAAGAAAAATTAAATTAATTTTTAAAGGCATAAAAAGGTTCAAAGAATTTTTAAGATTAATAAGTGAAAAGTGATTGGCGAAAGGAAGTGGTGTCCTCCGCATTGCTAGATTCGATTCGAGCCTAGTTCACTCCATGGCGTCAGACTCACGCTCTTGGGTCTTCCCTACAACTCCATGGCGCCGTATTCACCCTCTTCAGAGCAGATAGATGAGTGTACTGCGAAATGGCACGGTCTCTGGGCTCTTATCTTCTCTTTAGTTTTAATGTGGCAGACCCGTTTACCTTTGTTTTGGACAGCAAGAAACTATGAGATGTTCTTCTGCCTGCTCTTTCCCTGCTTTTTCTCTCAGAAGCCCAGGTTCTATCTCTGATTAATAGTTTCAGTTTTCCGCCTTTCTTTTGCTTCTTTGTCCCTAGGGTTTTCTTAGACATAGGGTTTCTTTGCCCATGGTGGTGGGCACCAGCTGATAGCCTTACTTGGAGTCCCTCCTCTTCACTGGGGGACTAGTACCAACCAAGTTTATCAAAAAATGGGAAGGAATCGCTATTTTGGCTGCGCTGGTTGACGTCATCTCGCACCACCTTTGCATGGGTTTATTCTTCTTCATTTCTATCGTGTTTATTTTAAGGTGCAGGGTTGACTTTAGTTCCATTTTCTTGGAGGATTAGCTGTCTAGTTGGTCTGTTTTTCTCTAACCCTTCTAAAGACTTCCTCGTTCCTGTCGGAAGAGATTTTCCCGCTGTTGACCTAAAAACCCTTCACAGGCTATGACTCAGTTTCGCTCTTTGGAACGAGGTTACGAGGGTCTGGGTTCACTGTCTTTCTCATGATTTAAAAGGTACAGAGTTGACCCTTGTTTTTTCTTTCTACTGGAGGGTTGGCTGCCCTGAAGGCTCGGTTTTCACAAACCCTTCTAGAGGCTTTCTCTTTCTTGTCGGAAGTGTTACTCTCATCGTTGTCCTGAAGGCCTGGTTTACACAAACCCTTATAGAGGCCTCTTGTTGGAAATGTTGCCCGCACCGTTGTCCTGAAAACCCTGTATGGGCGGTTTTCAACTTCACTCTTTGGTACGGGGTTTCGGTGGCTTGGGATCACCTTTTCTCATGATTTACTGTTTATTTTTAGATATAAAACCCTCCTCGGGCTGTGACTCAGCTTTCGCCTTCTTGACCTCACACCCTTCTTGGGGTTGACTCAGCACTTGTAGGAACGAAGTGGAAAAGGTTTCGGTTTACTATTTTTTCTCCACCACCACCTTCTGTCGATTGGGTGATAGAAGTGACCCCTTGAAGCTGCGATACACACCGTTTCTCTTCTGCAAAGCTTTATATGGTAAGGGATTTTATTTCTATGTAATATTCGAGCTTGGTCTTTCCTTTGGTCTTTGGAGACAGCTATCTTGGTCTCTGTACATCGTATAGGGGGAGCTGATTATGGCAGATTTGGTACCTCAAACTCGCTATCGTAGAAAGCGAAGGACTAAGTGCATTAAGGCACAGGAGGAACGTTATCGCTACGTTCTGGGTCATGATATTTTCTTGGACTGTGCTACGTCTTTGTGCTCCTGCGCACTGGTTGGTAGATTGGAGTATTGCCATATGAACAAGGCTTCTTGGGTCAATTGGGCCTCGAAAAACTGGAAGCCTCTTATTGATTATGTTTCGACCATAAGCTTGTTGTCGAACGGATGGATAGTGTTTGTTTTCCTTGATGCCAAACATTACACTCAGGTAATTGAAGGCACTTGGTGCATTGGGAAGGGATCGCTGGTACTTGGACGCTGGCACTCCAAGTTTGATCCCCTGAAAGAGAGAATCTCCAAGCCCCATCTCTGGGTCCTCCTGCCCCATCTCCCATTTCCCTTGTGGAGCAGAAAGATTCTTGAAGGAATTGGGAACACCATTGGGAGGTTTGTATCTGTAGAAGATGACTTCCACTTGGTATACGATAAAAGAGTGGCAAGAATTCAACTGGATATTTCAAGAGGGCTCCCGGCAGAAATAAAAATTCTATGTAATGAACGATTGCTGGTTTAGAGGCTCGATTACCTACATGTGCCCTTCAGATGCAGCTGCTACCGCTCTGTGGGTCATTTAAGGAATTCTTTCCCGCAAAGAATTGATGGAGGTTTTACTTCGGAAGCTGATGAACCTGTATCGAACAAGTCACCGGCTCATCCGGCAGAGGGTCTGCATACTCTTCTAGGTTTGTCTTTTGACTCCTCCCCGTCCTCTAATTTCATTCTAGACTCATTTCTAGAGGATGTAGATAATTTGATACAGTCACATCGTAAATCTGCTCCACCTCTCACCACACTTAACCTTGAGGTGGGACCACCTTTGCTTATGACCCCCCATTCCTACTCAGTTGTTCCTCCCTTTTCTGTCCTCTCTCTAAAGGTTTAAGAGGACCCCCCTTCTATCCTCAGTCCTGTCAACAACCTTAACCCCTGCAAGCAGTCCTCCCCACGGGACTCGGGTCTTCCTGTATTAGATTCAATAGAGGACTTTCCCCCACTTAAACCAATTGCCCCCCATTCGGGACAGCCTCCTTCCCCTCACAGTCCCACCTCCTCCCCTTTGTTCTCTGATCCTTCTCTGAAAAAATCACTCTCTATCTTCACAGCTTCCACCCCTTCCTCTCCTTCTACACTTCACCTTAAATCTATAAGATTTGCAAACGTGACTGTCATAAAACCTCCTAAAGGGAAAAAAGGTTCTAAGGCAGATCTCTCCTCTGCCTCTCCTCCCTACATTCCTCTCTCTGTCAGAATTAAGGACGCAGCAAGGGGCATCTCCTCCAGGGGCCTTAGAGCTTTGACACCCCCTAAGGATACTTCCTAATGTTAATTCTCTCCCTAAACACACGTGGCCTCGGAGGTAAGACCAAATCCCTCAACCTCCGTGTTCTCTTTAAATCACTCAATCCTGACTTTATCCTCCTGCAGGAAACTATGTGTAGTGATGTTCCTGCTCTTTATGCTTTCTCGAAGTTACTCCCCTCCTAGGAGTTTTGTGCAGTTAGTGCCCAGGGTCTCTTTGAGGGCCTCCTCTTAGCTTGGAACCTATTAAAAGCTAACTGTAAGGCCTTTCATACTTGCACGGGCATTCTTCTTCATGCCTCTATTCGAGGGATGACAGATCTCGTCAACATTCTTAATGTCTATGGTCCATATCGAGATCGTGAACTTTTCTGGGACAAAGCTCTTAGAGGTGATCTTCTCAATCTAGCACATCTTGTCATTGGTGGGGATCTTAACCTCACTCTCCATTCGACTAAAGTTTGGGGAGAAAAGGCCTCCTTGGACCCACTTGCAAGTCACTTTCTTTCCCTCTTTCAGTTAGTTGGACTTGTGGATGTGGCTCCTTTGGTATCAGGGCCTACGTGGCGCAATGGTAGAATAGGGATTGAGGGCATCAGTAAGCGCCTCGATCATTTTCTTATCTCAGATTCCCTGATACCCTCCTTGGGGGTTTTCAAGTCTTGGACCAAATGCATGGATCTCGCGGACCATTTTCCTATTTGTCTAGAGTGGAATAATCTTTAAGGGCCCTTTGACTATCCCTTCAAGTTCAACCATGCTTGGCTTGATGAATCTGATTTCATTGACTGGTTTAAAAGTTGGTGGTCCTCATCCTTCAAAGTTGATTCTCTTTCCAATATTGAAGATATTTGTCTCTACTTGCGCAAGCTTAAACATGCCACTAAAAAATGGACGAAGGACAAACTTGCTAGTTTAGATATCGAATCCACTAATCTGGAACTTGCCATTGAATCTATCCTCGCTAGTCCTTCTAAGGGCATTCTCACAAGGGAGAAAAGTGCTCATCTGTCACTCCTTAATGCCAAAAGGCAAAAAATCTTGGATCACTTCCATATTACCTGGCAGTTAAAAAGTAGAATCAAGTGGGCACTTCAGGGAGATGCCAATACAAAAAAAATTCATGCTATTGCTTCGGGAAGAAGAATTCATAATACGATCTGGTCTCTAGAAGACCTTGAAGGCAATCAGGTTGAGGATGAGGTTGTTTTAAAGGAAATAGGCAAAGCACACTTCTCTAATATTTACAAGGATGATTATTCTACTAGTTTAGAACACCAACTGAAAGTGGTCTCCCTCTTCCCTAGACTGATTCCTAGCGAGCACTCATCCCTCCTCTCTCAGTCGTTCAGTCCTTTGGAAATTGAACTATCTCTTAAGGCCTTCAAAAAAGACCATAGCCCTGGCCCGGATGGTTGGCTTGTAGAATTCTACTTGTACTTTTTTGATCTTCTGAGCCCTATCCTTACAAAGACTATTGACCAGACTAGGATCTTCTGAGCCCTATCCTTATAAATCCCTCCCTCTTTGAACGCCACTTTCCTAGATCTGATCCCTAAGAAGGATAAGCCTCGGACATTTGCTGATTTCAGGCCCATATCGCTATGCAACCTCCTCTATAAACTCACCGCTAAAGTTATAGCCGAGAGACTTAAGCCTTTCTTGGATTCGGGTATCTCTCAGGAACAATTTGGTTTCCTTAAAGGCCGCCAAATTTCTGAGTCTATTGGCATTGTTCAAGAGGTTCTCCACTCAGTCAAAACTAAGAATCTCTGTGCTTTTGTCCTCAAATTGGACCTTTCCAAGGCTTTTGATCATGTGGACTGGACTTATGTCAGATTGATCTTGATACAAATCGGTGTCCCCCTTCTCACAGTTAATTGGATTATGGGATGTCTCTCTTCTGTCAATTTTGCAGTCCTGATTAATGGGACTCCTTCAACTTTTTTCACTGCCTCTCGGGGAATTCAACAAGGATGTCCTTTATCCCCCCTCCTTTTCATCCTTGTCATAGAAGGTCTTAGTCTTCTCATCCGAGATGCTAGATCCAAAGGTCTTATTCGGGGGATAAAAATCTCACCCTCCCTCACTCTTTCTCACCTCCTCTTTGTGGATGATGTGATCCTGATGGGCTCGGGTTCTCTCTTAGATTGGTCTGCATTCGATGTTATTCTTGAGACCTTCTGCAAAGCTTCTAGAATGAAGATCAACATTGAGAAATCTTGTCTTCTCTACTGCAATTTTGATACTGAATGTCAAAATGTATTCACTAATGCTCTGCCTTACAGAATGCTTCAAACTGGTTTCAACTACCTAGGTTTTTATCTGAAACCACTTGGTTATAGAGCAAATGACTGGTTTTGGATTCTTAAAAAAATGGAAAAAAGGATCAGTCACTGGACTTACCAGTACCTCTCCCTTGGGGGAAGATTAGTCCTTGTTCAGTCTGTTTTGTCAAGTATCCCTATTTATTGGATGGGACTTGCTCCAATTCCAGCCACCATTTTATAGAAGCTAAGAAGAATCATGTTTAACTTCCTTTGGGGTTCCTCTGATAGTAAAAAAAGGTACCATTTGGCAAGCTGGAGAGACCTCTCATGGCCCAAGAAATTTGGTGGATGGGGGATAAAAAACCTCCATTGGTTTAACCTGTCACTGTGTCTCAAAAATCTTTGGAGGGTTCTCCATTCAAATGGACTGTGGTTTCAAGTTCTCCAATCCAAATATTTAAACTGTTCCTTGGTGGTTGATTGGCTCAGAAGAAAAAGATTTAGCACTCGATGTGCCTCTATTATATGGAGAGGGTTTATGCAGTCCCTTCCATGGATGGGCACGCATTTGTCTTGGCAGGTAGGAGATGGTGAAAATGTTCTCATTGGCATTGACCCGATAGTTGGTCTTCACTCCTCTTTCAGTCTACCGAAGGATTTAAGAACATATCTTGAAGACATGAATATATGTACCCTTGCGCAGGCCCGGAATACTTTTCAGAACGCACAGAATTACTGGTTAACTGCAGAGGATTTAGATCTCGGGGATCTTTATAAGATTTTATGGAAGGAGTATATTGAAGGCCTCACGGGAGCTAAAATTCGGCTCACTGATCAATCAGATGATCTTTCCTGTTCATATAAAAAGAACACAGGATCTTTATCTGCTAAAGTTGCTTATGACAGTATTGTTAATTCTCGCTTGCACCCGGTTGCAAATCTGGTTGACTCCATTCTTTGGTCTACAGCTCTTCCTGTTAAAATTTCTTGCTTCATATGGCTCTCCCTTAGAAATAAGATACTCACCTGGGAGAACCTACAGAAAAAAGGTTTCTTTGGCCCCAGTGTTTGCGTCTTGTGTTTATCTGGTGAAGAGACAGTTGAGCATCCTTTTATTAGTTGTAAGATATGGCAATTGGTCACAGAACATGTTTGTGATATCTTTAATCTCATAGCTTTCTCTCCCAATGTATCTCTTGGAGAAATGATCAGAGGATGGATAGGGAATTTGCCCAGGAACTCGCAATTCTCTACGCTCCCTTTCCATATGATGTGGATCTTTTGGAAGGACCGTAATTGGGTCATTTTCAATGGGAAAAAAGGAACACTTACAGTATGATTCAACAGATAATCTCTACTGTTCAAGATGCTCCGAAGCAGACAGTTACTAAATATAAAAAAAGAAGAAATATTGGGTCAGCCCCCTGCATGAATTACCCCTGTGGTTTTATGGATGGAGCTTCAAACAATATGTCAGTTGGAGTGGGTTACTGTATTTACTTCAATGAGATACAACGCATGGAGTTCTCGCTGGGGGCTGGACATGGCACCAACACAAAAGATGAATTGCTCAGTTTATGGGCACTTCTTTCCTCCTCCCAAATGATGGGGATCCCCCTTGCACATGTATACGGTGATTCACAAGTGATCATCAATTGGGCGATGGGATCGACTGTTCTCTCCCCACCTGACCTCATTCATTGGTGTAGGGAGACAAAAAAGCTCATTGCTAGCTTCAAGGAATTGTCTTTCTCCCACATCTACTGAGAGCATAATCAGATAGTTGACCACCTCTCCAAAACTGTGATCTCTTATCCTCAAGGTAAAGGCAGTTTTAAGGAATATTTCGAGAACCATTTGGTTTCTCAGGATGATTTTTAGCTCTACTGAGCAGGGTAAAGGGGTGTTTTTTCCCCTTATGTTTGTTCTGATTATTAGAGTATCCTCTTTTGGATTGCTGTTTCAGATCCTCTTGGTGCTCGGTAGATGTGGATGTATGGACAGTCCTCTTCCTTATGATGAGACAGTTTTCTGATGGGATCATATCTTTTGCTGTTAATCCTTTCCCCCTGGCAGCTCTTGGGCAGTTTTTTGGTGAGTAACCCGCTTAAGGGGAGAATGTAATGATGTCCTTTGATTCTTAATAAGAATAACAAGGCGGGCTTTTTTCTTTCTGAAAAAAAAAAAGTGAAAAGTGATTGGGACTCAAACCTAGGAATTTAAATAAAAATGGGTACAAAAATGTTATTGAAAAATAGTTATCTAAGATAGTAAATGAAAATTGTTTGATTTTGTTGGTTAGTTGGTTTTTGTTTAATGGAAAGGTGCATTGAGAGAGGGTTTCAACAAATGAGTTTGGAGAGATAGAAACAAAACTAAAAGTATTCTTCAATGTCTCACTAATTAATGTTTTATGTAATAAGTTTTACTAAATAAACTCCCTATAATAATATAAGAAGCTATCTAACTAGCCAAATATTTAGGTTTTCTTTTGATCATGCTCCATCCTTAAACATAACATCATGTTTCCAAAGACAAGTTTCTAAGCTTCAATATCTTGTGTTCAATATGATTTCATGTGTTCTTAATATCTCAACAACATACATAAATTCCCTCTATTTGCTAAAAGTCTATCTCTAATTTAAGATATACACTTGTTGAATTCTTTCTTCATACAAATGCTTCATTGTAAACTTGTTTTCACTTCAAATTTTCTTAAAATAATTCACTAGTGTATTGCACTCAAGTGAACGTGTTCACATAACATTTATAATATTATGATTTTCTAAAAAGATTTTGCAATTATAAGCTTATTGTGTTTATGACTCATCATAATGTGAATTCGAATACAAATGTTCCACATAACATTTATAATATTTAGACTTTTTAAAAACATTATACAATTATAAGTTTTTTTTCCATTAAGGATGTGTTTATGAATCATTATAACATGATCTTATTATATGTAACATGGTGTTTGAACTTTGCCAATTCTATTAAATGCAGAAGTAAAATTGGATTACCTTTAAATACCCATCTTTATTTGAAATAGAAACTTCAAATTCTTTGGATATGTTTAAATGGATGAAAACAATTAAATGCTTATGAACTTAATGCTTTGAAACTATTAACCCATGCCTTCAACTTATAATTATATATATAAATTTATAATTTATATAAAATTGTTAGAAAGTATATTTTTCCTCAAATAGATGGTTGGTTGATTCGTGGTTTTTTTAATATCAATACATGAATGAGATAAAGATTATCATCTTATTACATGCTTCGTAAAGTTCACATTGTTTCTTTATCCCTTATAATCCATATTGAACATATGAAGTAAATGATAACTATGATCATTCATATGTCCATGATTTAGGTTGCACTATTTAATTTAGTGTAGGCATTATCATAAACTCACTATAAATATTTGCATCAATTTAAAAATGGTGGTTTTATCACTTAACGGAACACTTTAAAATTGGTTATTTGATAATGTCCTTCGAGGAGAGTCTAGATTTGAGAGGGCTAGACTGCAAAACCCCGGGAAGGGAAAGCCTCACTCGGCCTAAACCCGGAACAACTACTCCACTACCCATGTTGTTAAGTACCCCACTTTGAAGTTTAAACACTGTAAAATTTAAACATTGTAGGGCAGGTTTTGGTAGGACATTAGGAATGAGCATATGCACAGAAATCACTGTTCAGAGGAAGGGACCTGCGAAGGGAGTCGGTGCTGGTGGCAGGGTGAGGGACCCCGCCACCTACTGTCAGGGTATAACGGAGATGGTGAGCAGCCCGTTACCAGTAGCGGTAAAGGATGACCAGTTGGGTTGTTAGAGTCTTCCTAAAAAATCAGTTCCCTAATTCTGAATCTAATGTAAATTTAAAAAACAAAAACCAGTCATTCATTATCAAAGTATAAATAGGTTATTTTTAATAATAGTATGGACAAACACCCATAATATCTTCGGGATTTGGAAAAATTGAGGTTTATTCCTTCAAACACTGACACACAATCCATTTTATCAATTATTAAAGAAAAAGCTAAATTAATGAATTATAAAATGAAAAATCAATTATTAAAGAAAAAGCTAAATTAATGAATTATAAAATGAAAGGCAAAAACAGGGATTCTTACGATTTTGTACCAGTGTGCAATGACTGAAAAAAACCGAAGCACACTGAAACGCGCCCGAAGCACACTGAAACGCCACCATTACGATAAAAGACAACCAAAACGATCCACTTTTTTTTTTTTTCTAATATTTTTTATAAAAACCGGTTAAAATGATTTTTTATACTATTATTCCTTAATTTCTCAATTCAACAATTAGATTTGTCTGTCCTACAGTAAATAATTGATTTTAAAACTACTAAAATGACCGAAATTGTAATTTAAGCCGTCTAAATTGTCATTTAGACATGAATTGCGTTTTTGGATACCGGCGGGCGCTTATAGTTGGATACCTCTTTCTCTGTGGCAATCTCAATCTCCACTCACTCACATGACAAACACTTTCTGACTCCTGAGTCCCGAATCCCAGCGGCCCACCAACTCGAACGACAAATCGCAGAAAAGCGGCTGTACTGCACGCGCAAATCCAAACCCGGGGGCATCAAGAACTTCTCAATCTAGCGGTCGCTATCGGGAGTAATTGCCCGATGCCCATCAAATAATCAAGAAGGTGGATTTGGTCTTTTGGTTGGATTTTATTTGCGGGAGTAGTACATAGAAAACAACAGAAATTCCTTCATACTCAAATCCCTATAGCGCTAGACACACGCTATTCTCACTGTCAAAACCAGAAATTCCCCATCCCACCAAACCATGTTTTTCTTATTCTTCTTTCCAAGCTACCTATCTCTGTTGACAGTGGACACCAATAATACCCATTGATTTCTCGATACCACACCTGCTTCTTTCTTGCCCTTTTTCCCCTATATATATATACCGCCAGCGTGTTTGAGTTTCCTGTATCGAGCGTTCAATTGCATTCTTATTTCCCCTAAATTACTTTTTGTCTGAAGGAGTGAGTGGACTGGATTATTATAGCACCGCGAACGAGGAGATGGCGAGTCCAAATCAAGAAGCTGAGATGAGAATTCTGAGAGCAAAGCAGTGCTCCAAAGGTAACTAATAAATCGACCTCAATCTCCTCTCTCTTGGTCACTCGTTAACATTAATCATTTTTTCTTTCTTGCACTGGCAAAGGCTATGGCTAAATCCATTTCATTCAATTTTAAAGCACTTGCTCAAACAATGCTTAAATAAAATATATTGGGTTATTAGTTAATTCGTAGATATGGTAAAACTGATGAATGTACGTACAATTACATGCATACAGATGCAGTGAAAGCGGGGACCAAGGCAGCCGCAATTGCGTGCGTAGCGTCGGCCATCCCTACAGTGAGTCTTGTTTTTGTGAATTCATGAACAATCAATCTGTACCAATTCAATTCATGTAACTGCACCTGCTTATTGACTGCTGGGTTGGATTAATCTATAACGTGGCTTTAATAATCTGCAGATGCTGGGAGCAAGGGCTATTCCTTGGGCAAGGGCTAACCTCAACCATGCTGCACAGGCGCTCATCATCTCTACAAGTAAGTCACTAATTAATCAATTCAATATATTGCTGGCATGCCATCCTCCAATGTTCTTTTGCAGTTGCTTGTTTCTCCTTAATATCTGTCAAATTTTTAACATTGTATTGAGATGCTTTACTAAAAATGTATGCTCTGATCAACGAATATTCTACAACTACTGAATCGTTTGTTGACAGTGTTTTGTTTGGAGGCACAATGACATATGTTTTATTTATAAATCGTTATTCTGGTTAATTGATGTTGTGTTGTGTGTACTTTGATTGGACACAGTCAGCGGTTCGGCTTATTTCATTGTAGCAGATAAAACCATTCTAAAGGCAGCACGGAGAAACTCATTCCGTGATCAAATGGAAAATAATGCGGAGTACTCACCGTTCTGAAAGATAGCAGAGAAGTATAACAAGCTGCAGGAAATTATAAGCAGCGCAGATAAATCGCTCTCTATCTTTGTTTGATCTAATGCCCCAGACAGTGAGTCTAGATGGCTGACGGAATAATATACTCTAATCAAACATCTCTCTCGGTTATCCAGAGAATGTATGTATGAATATAAATGTTAGGAGTCTCTGTTTGCTCCAATTGTAGATTAGATGAATAGGGCGTTGAGCTCTATCTTTATGATTACTCTATATGCAAACTTCGTGTTTCAATTGTATTTATGTATGTATTTTAAGTTCATGTGGGAAAATATTTCTTCCAAATAAAACTTTATTGGGAATGTAAGGGATATAATATGGCAATAACCATTTGAATTATCTCTTTGGACTTGCAATTTTGAAGCTCTATAGGCTAACAAAGTGATCTATAACTCTTCGATCAAAAACACCACAAACACGGTTCTCTAATTCATGAGATATGTGCTTATTTGGAACGTATATAATCCACTGATCACTTACCTCAATGTAACTAGATCGAGTAATTACAATACAATTTGGAACATGGAGAATCCACTTTATCTCAATGTAACTCGATTGAATAATTAGTATACAAAAATACATATAATTAAAGCATCAATTAACCAAGTGTTATACAAATTAACACATCAATTAATTTGTATAACACTTAGTTAACACATCAATTGTCAAATGGATGTAGCTTGGGTGGTTGGGAGGAATGAATGTTATCATATGTTCTCTTTGATTCTCTCACTTGCCAAATGGCAATGTATGGGTTTTTTTCATTAATATGTGTAATACTCCTCCTCAACTAATACTCCCCAAGTTGAGACTAAAAAAAATATTTTTAAGTTCATCTCTTTAATTCTTTCAATTTTTTCAAGTCCCCAAAAAAAGTGATTTGTTATTCAATAATAGAATCAAAGTTACATTGTTTTTGAATATAGCATTCATATAATTTATAAAATTTGGCATTCATAATACTTCAAACAAACTCTTCAAAAGCCATACTAGAAACATTACACTTGATACAAAACTGCTACCTAAGGGCAAAAGGACACATCAACAATACTTCTTGAGTGAATACTTCTTGACTGAGATAGAATGAAACATTTGCTAACTCCATAAGATAGGAAAAACTAGCATAAATTAAAAGAGAGAGACCATTCCTTTTCCGATGAGAGTATCATCAAACAATTCCTCAAAATGCAAAACACCATCCATATACCCCACTGCCTCCTTGGATAATCCATCGGTATCACCGTTGGATTAAGGGCAAAAAGACACATCAACAATACTTCTTGAGTGAATACTTCTTGGCTAAGATAGAATGAAACATTTGCTAACTCCATAAGATAGGAAAAACTAGCATAAATTAAAAGAGAGAGACCATTCCTTTTCCAATGAGAGTATCATCAAACAATTCCTCAAAATGCAAAACACCATCCATATACCCCACTGCCTCCTTGGATAATCCATCGGTATCACCGTTGGATTAAGGGAAAAAAGACACATCAACAATACTTCTTGAGTGAATACTTCTTCACTGAGATAGAATGAAACATTTGCTAACTCCATAAGATAGGAAAAACTAGCATAAATTAAAAGAGAGAGACCATTCCTTTTCCAATGAGAGTATCATCAAACAATTCCTCAAAATGCAAAACACCATCCATATACCCCACTGCCTCCTTGGATAATCCATCGGTATCACCGTTGAATTCCCAATATATATGTGAAAAGGATAACATAGAGAAAAACTCTTTGAGCTCTATAATCCTAGTCATCCACTATGAAAGACATGAAGAACATAAAGATAGCTCAATCAATAATTATCTTTGAATCACCAACTATTTGAAGATACTGAACTCCCCTTTTCTTAACATACCATAAGAGACCCCATAATGCTAAGAACTAAGCCTTTGTATTAGTTCCTTCACCAACACCAAGTTTGAGTCTGATAAAATGATCATTTTTAATTTTAAGGAGCAGTCGGGCCCCGCATAAACCATTTTTTTAGCACAATCAAAGAACCACACAGAGAGAGTATCATCAAATTGTGGTTGAATTAAAAATTTGTTATTTGACTTCTTCATGGATTTAAATCTCTCACTAATCAAATTGTATTCAATGTATGTGTAATTTTCATTAATAAGTGTAATACTCCCCCTTGACTAATACTCTCATTAAGGAAATGTGTTAATGTGTTCTCCTTCATTGATCCCTAAACACACGATTTATAGCCTATATATCTCACCAATATAGATCCTCTCTAGAAATAAAATTAATTTATCATCTTTGTATGATGTCGAGTTCTCTACTCTACTAGGATGTTGTCTTCTATGTTTTCTATATGAAGCTAAGTTTTATGATTCTTAATATGTGCAGTACAACTAGTTGACAATGCCAAGCAAAATGAACCTTTTAAGTTCAAAATCCATTTTTGTTAAAAATAAATCCTGCATACAAGAAAGGGACCAATGGTTCTATTTATTAGCATAAACTTTGGTGTTGCTTGCTATGGAAATCCAACACAAATGCGCAAAAACAAATTCAAGTAGGTAATGCTTTAATTGCCAACAAGGTAACATGGAATATATGATTTCATTGACCTAGTGGAGTTTTAGGCTACAATAAGCCAAACAATTGGTTGTAGGAAACTATTATCAATTGTATGAAGAGTGTAATAAAACACCAACTACTTAGCCAACAAAATTCTAGATAAATATACCTATGCAGAGTCATGGTTTGTTGAAAGTGATATTAATTTTAATGATATGTTGTGGGTTGGTGCAAGGTATGATAGTCACTCAAGACGTGTTAGTTGCAATGGCATGCTGGAGAAACAAAAATATGATCATTAAATTGAATTATTAGAGGTACCCACAATTTTTTTTGAATTAGGTGTTAAAATATGAAACATACACAATCATATTACCTTCCATAATATATAGCTTTTATTTATTGAAAATACATATAACTACCCCAAATTGTCTTTCTTCTAAGATTGGTATGTTATTTTTTCTCTAAAAGATAATGAATATGTTTGAGTTGGTCCATTTGTTTGCTATATACATTCACAAATTTTGTGAAAAAAATATGTAGTTACATGTAATAGAGAGATATTGTGTAGGGCTATTTTTCCAAAATTTTAAAAGTTAATTTTATATTTTTTTTAAATTAAAGAATTCAGTGAAGCCCTAAAATGAAATGTTTGAACGTTGGTCCACCCTATCACGGTCTTAACATAATCAATGTTTTTTGTTAAGTTTGTAGGTATTTGTGTATTTTTATGTGGGTTCTTTTATGTTTTAGAAATATGTTATCTAGTCAAAAGTTATAGCCAAAATAAAGGAGTTATGTTTTATTGACACGAGTGTTTTTAAAAATAAATCAAAAATTAAAAACAATAACAGATTTATTAAAAAAATATATCATTAGAATCTGCACACAAAGCTCAACAAGTGTGTGCGGTTTCATATGTAGTGCATAAGTGGAGCATATGCATAACGAAGGGTGAAAAATATTAAGTTACAAAATTGGGTGAGTTTTGTTAAAACTTAGTCCAAGCCATAAGGTTTGGGAATCCGAACCTAGCACCAAACCTACAAGGGCACCAAACAAAAATTGAATTTAGGGGTGTGTATGCATATTAGCGCGCACACATGTAATAGTGCACATGTGTACTACAAGCATGCACATGCTTTTTTACACCCCTTCTTTTTTTCTCTTTTTCTACCTAAAGCCTCTCTAAGGATGCTCTTAAAAAGGTAGGAGTGATCACAGAGTTTGGAAAATGATGTCACATAATTGTTGATCATCATATTCAAATGCATCAAGGTTTCAAAGTGATAACAAGGTTGTAAAATTATCTACAGGATTCAAAATGGAAACCTCCTAAGAGCACGGTGTTCAAAATTCAAATTCTAGGAACGACGATTAGCATGATGAAAATTCATGTGTTATCCACGATCTTTATAGGATTTTGAAATCAAGGTTAAAGGTATTGGAATGCTGGTATGATGACCCATTTCTTCTTAAATTCCAGTCCAAAAATTTGGGCGTACATAGACATCCACAAATTTAGGACTACTGCTCCCTGTGGCAAGAATGGATAGCAAATTTCAAGCACCATATACTTAAATCATGTAATTTTGTTTGTTTTGGAAGAATATTGTACAAAATTATTCAAGTTCATCCCCAGATATAAACCAATATCTTGTAACCAATGGTCTCCCTGTAAAGTGTCGATATGCACAAATAATGGAGATATTCATCTTTGTAGTAGAGACAAAGTATTTGTCCCTAATGAATTACAACTAAAGGAATTTTATAAGGGAGCTTCAATAATATTAAATTGTGCCCCTAGTGAAGATGATAGAAATATCGGCTCAATGTCGGTGCCCCCCCAAAAAATGACCTCCTAAGGGGATATGGCCGCCATTATGAGTTTTCAAGCAGAAGGTATGAGTCACAAGGCCATCAAGAAGGTCACGGGAGGAAACCTAGGAATTAGTCCCTAAAGGATAATTTTGCACATCCAAAGAAAAAAACAATGTCATGAACCAACACATATGACCTCCCAAGAGAATCCTTCACCTTTGAGTCAGCATATTAGCGCCGTTATTATTTTTGGTGAACTAGGTAATGATCCGAAGGTTTGGAACAAGGTTAAGCAATGAAACCCAAGAATTAGGCCCAAAAAGTAGCTCCTAGGGCTCAAAATTCACCAACAAGACCTCAAAACCATCACACATGAGTTATTTATGGAATCTTTGTCTTTTAGTGGAAATATGGGCACCATTAAAAGATTTTTAGTTGCAAGGATGGATCATGGTTCAATGGAGATTATTAATGGAGGAAACCCAACCCTTGTGACTTAAAATTTAGTTTTAGGCATCCAACTAGAAGAATAATGCATTATACCACCACCAATGGTTTCTTGAGAGTATCATCTACCTATAACTTTGGATATGTTAAATTATTGAACCATTGATCTACAGGAAAATGAGAGAAATTGTGAAGTAGAATTGTGTAGTGGAATATCAAGAACAATGTACACTAAACAAGGCAAATTTGAGACAATCCTCATAAGAATTGATCAGTCAATTACAACATTAATCTTCATTATTCCTAGCAGTATACAACAATGTTACAATAAGGATAATTTGAATCATGTGGATAAGATTCAAATCTACCAACTAAACCTCACTGACTGGCTAACTGAGAGTGTCTAAATCACTGCATGGGAGCCACTAGTCTAACTCATGATGTCTAAATCAGTCTGACAATCAGTTAAACTAGTTAAACTAGTTAAATTGATGAGGTAGGTGGGAAAGGTGCCACTTCCCTATGAAACCATGCAAAACTAGTGCTATACTAATTGAGAGTGATCTAACAGAATGTAAATGTTTACTCAACATAACTTCCTATCTACCACAACCAACTGATGGAGGTTTCTAGTGGCACTCAGAGTGGATCCTATAATCTAGGGATTGGTCTTAGAGGCACATCATTAGAAGAATTTTGGGGTCTAAAATGGGCCTCCTAAGGAAAATAATAAAATAATAGTTAAAATAATAAAATAATATTGATTAATTTTGGAGGAAGAAAGAAAAAAACTACTTTTTGTGTTCGTATTTTTGACATATCTCCCTGTGTTTTTACTCAAATTTCGATCGGGAAAGATAGTTGGATGCGTAATTTGATTTCGCATCCAACGAGTACCCACACTGCATACTTTTGATTGACCCCGCTACCCCAAAAAACAAGAAATACCTGAAAAAATGTGATGATGATGTCATCATCACATTTTTTCAAGTATTTCTTGTTTTTGGGGTAGCGGGGTCAATCAAAAGTATGCAGTGTGGGTACTCGTTGGATACGGAATCAAATTCCGCATCCAACGAGCTCTCCCGATCGAAATTTGAGTAAAAACACAATGAGATATGTCAAAAATACGAACAAAAAAAGTAGTTTTTTTTAATGACAAATATGTCAATTCAACCATTATGGTTGACTTATTTTATTGAAATTCTATTGGTTCTTGAATTCCAACTCACAAAAACTTATTTTGGCACGTTTTCTTATAAGGCCCATTTTAGACCCCAAATTTCCTCTAATGAAACTCTTGCATGAACATGCAGTCAGTGGAAGTTAACCTCTATATGTGTTCCCCACACTCTAGTACAGTAATAATGTCCCCCTATGCTAGACAAGATGATCAAATAAACTATATATAGACAAGGGAGAATTATAATAATCCTAACACCCCCCCTTAATCCTGACTTGGACAACTTTGGGCCCTGACAACTAGTCCAAAACTTACCCATACAATCTAATGAAAAATAAAACTACTTAATAAACTAAGGAAAATGGGGGAAAACCTCATGGGAAACACCCCCCCCCCCCCCCCTCAAAATAAGCAGGAATAAGAAAACAAGCTATACTTTGGAGAAAATTTTCCTCTTTGGGTAATAACTTGTAAAACATTTCTACAATTTGCAGCACTATGTAGCAGAAATGCAGTAGCTTGGTTCTTATGTGCAGCAACATCCTGATACTGTGCATGTTAACCTATCAATTTTCTTTCGATCTGATGAAGGTTCTTTGTGTTTCTTCTTTCTGGAGGAGGAATGGAATGATCAATTTGTTTTCTTTTGTAGGACAAATTGTTGATCATTCGCTATCATCAAGTAGCATTTTCTTGGAAGTTCGTTGCACCACTCTATAGATAGAAAAGTTGTGTGGGAGATTTCAACACGCTCATTTTGATATTGGGACCTTGTTCTTATTCTATCTTCTCGATTCCCAACACCATCCCCAGCTGCTTCAATGAGTTTTGGGGCCCATTTAGGCTTAGGCCACTGATTTGGGATGGGAGATGGATCTGGACCTAGATTCTCATGAGGTACAACCTAAATAACAATATCATGTTGATCTTGTTCCTCCTCATCTGAATTTGAAACATGTGATAAAATATCATCATCAAAAGGAAATGGAAGAGTATTTATACCTTCTTGTGCTTCAGATTGTGGTAGATCAAGCAACCGATCTTATTCAAACTAAACACTTCTCTCTATGACACACTTACTAGTTGCATGTTCCATCAATTTATATGTTTTTGCATCCTCATCATATACCAGCAGTATGTATTTGCTACTCTGGGCTTGGAAGGCCTTTCTCTTATCCATGGGTTTTCTATCCCAAGCTTTGAAACCAAAAACTCTCAAGTGAGAGACATTAGGCTTATGCCCATGCAGTGCTTCGAAAGGAGTGGCCCCAACCACTGATTTATGAGGAACTCTATTTTGTATGTATGAAACACAGTTTACGGCTTCAGCCAAAGAGAAGGAGGAAGATTCTTGGCTTGGACAAGATAGGTTTCCATCTCCTTCAATGATCTATTTTTCCTCTCAGCCACACCATTATGTTGTGGTGTGTATGGAACTGAGTGGTCCATTTGAACCCCCTCTGATTCACAATAATATTGAACATATATTTTTAATGTATTTACCTCCATTATCTAATCTAATGGACTCGATCTTTTTCCTGAAATTATTCTCAATCAAAACTTTAAAATATTTTAAAATTTTGAATATTTCTGATTTTTGTTTCATGAAATATACCCAGCAGAACATTGAACAATCATCAATAAAATTAAGGAAATAACGGGAACCATTAATTTATGTTGTAAGAATTGGTCTTCAAACATCATTGTGTATCAGATCAAGTGTAGAGGCAGCTCTAGTTTCCTTCCCAACTTCATACCTCTTCTTTGGATGCTTACCTACCAAGCAACCGAGACATACTCCATCTGATGTTTGGATGAGAGGAAATCCTTCAGCCATTTTGTCGTTGTGGATTTGTTGGAGATATTTGAAATTGATATGCACAAATATCTCATTCCACAACTTGTTGGTGTTGTTGGCATGAGTCAATAAAGCTGTTGGATGTGAACCAGGCAAGAAATGAGAGAGCTCATATGCCTTTGAGGCATGGTTACCAAACCCTTTCTCTACGATATTTCTAGTATCCCTTTTTGTGATTTCAAATGAGTCTGATTCGAATGTAAATATCTTGGGAGATCCTGTATGAGTCATCTGATAAACATACAACAGATTTGCTGCAAGACAGGGCACATAAAGAACATTCGTGAGCTCGCCATGTTGTATTTTAAAAGAACCTCTCCTGGAAGATGGGATTTCAAAGTGATATCCCATGTGAATGATAGGTCCTCCTGATAAAGTGAGAGTGGAGAAGGATTCCCTAGATCAAACCATGTGGTTGGATGCTTCAGAATCAATCAAGTAATATTTAGGCTAAGTGAGTCATTCCTTCAAGGCATGACATCTCTCATGATATTATGTCGGTTGTTCAACATCAGACTTCTTTTATCCTTGTAGAAGGGAAATATTTTTATGTTCAAGGATTCTTGATAGATGGTTGATTGTATTCTTCATGCACTGGCTCTCTTGATGAAATCCTCTCGCACAGTACGAACATCTAGTCTTCTTGAATTTCTTATTTTTCTTAGAACCCGAGGCTCCATAAGAAGATTTTTTATTCTCCTTTGGATTTGAATCAATGGTTTTAGACTCCTTCCCTTTGTGCTTCCCTCTATCTTGTGCATTGTTTGAGTCTGGCATCAAGAGTGCTTGATTCTCGGAAGTTTGAATCACTCCCATTTGAACCAATTTATCTTGCTCTTGTATTAAGGACTCAACAAAATCATCTAGATAAGGCATCTTCCAATTGGGGATGGAAGCTCTTCTGGAATGGAATGTAGAGACAAACACTGAGTAATCAGAGCCAAGCTTTCTCAATACATATAGCACAAGCTACTCATCTTTCCTCTCTAATCCACATTATTTACATTGCAGTACTAGTGACTTGTATTTTGTAAAGAATTGTTGAATAGACTCAAAACTGATGGGTTGTAAAGTAATGAGCTCGCTCTCCAATATGTGCCCTCGAAGCTCATCTTTTTTTCCAAACAAAGTTTCAAGATTTTCACTATCTTCTTTCAGAGTCGTAAGTGCCTCAAGATGGAGCAAAATATCCTGGGAGATATGAGTGCACATGAAGCCGAAAGCCTCATCAAGCCGATTAAAAAAATTTGTTCTCCTCAACATATTGTTGGGGCTCAGTTTCTCTTACCATTGTCATCCTATACAAACCAAGATTGCATAAGGCTACCTGCATATCTTCCCTCCAATCATAATAGTTGAAGGGTGTAAGGATTTGGGGTACAGGAGCTAAAGAATCCATCTATTTGTATGATGAAATAGTCAACTCCTCAAGAAGATATGTAGGTACCTACAAATATCACTTCAAAAACCAAATCAATTCACAATCATGTTAGTTTCAAGCCTTTCCACCTTGCCATGTACACTTTATCAAAGTCTATCACACCTGGATAGACTTCTTTGAACAGAATTCAGAGGGAGTAAGTCTATCATTCCAGGATTTATGTGGAAGATCACTTGCTTCTGGTGTATAATGGAGATCAGACAAGACTTGATGCTAGCCTAAACAAGGCTCTTATACCATGTTAAATTATTGAACCATGGATCCACAGGAAAATGAGAGCAATTGTGATGTAGAATTATGCAGTGGAATATCAAGAACAATCTACACTAAACAAGACAAATTTGAGACAAATTTGATAAGAATTGATAAGTTAATTATAACATTAATCTTAATTATTCCCATCAGTATAAAACAATGTTACTATAAGGATAATTTGAATCGTGTGGATAAGATTTGAATCTACCAACTAAACCTAACTGACTGTATAACTGAGAGTGTCTAAATCACTGCATGGGAGCCACTAGTCTAACTCTTGTGGTCTAAATCAGCCCAACAATTAGTTAAACAAATGAGGTAGGTGGAAAAAGGCACCACTTTCCCATGCAACCATGCAAAACTGGCGCTAGACTAAGAGAGAGTGATTTAACTTAATGTAACTAAAGGTTGACTAAGCATAACTTCCTACCTACCACAACCAACTGATGGAGGTTATTGGTGGCACTGAGAGTGGGTCCTATAATGTAGCCATTTATATCAAAGGCACATAAACCCATGCATGAACATGGAGTAAGTGGAATTTAACCTCTATATCTATTACCCGCACTTGAGTACAGTAATAATGTCCCCCTATGCTAGATAAGATGATCAAATAGACTATATATGGTCAAGGGAGGAGTATAATAATCCTAACATGATATGGGAACCATAGGGAGGTTTTGAACACTTGGCATAGGTTAAGTTTCCTTGACCATGGATAGTGGATGAAACTTGGGCCTTCTATGCTAAAGGTGGTTTCTAGGGCTCAAGGTACATGGGAAAGGCCTTAAAGAACCAAACAAGACCTTTATGTGGGACTTATGGCCTCTAAGAGGGGATATGGGCTCCATTAGAAGTTTTTTATTACTAGGATTGAGTCATGGAAGGGGGTAGAAACCTAGGCCTCATGCTCTAAAAGAATATTCTAGGAATCTAGGTATAAGAATGTCACCTTGTACCACCACACATCATCTCTTGAGTGTATCCTTTACCTTTGAGGGTGCATATGGGTATCATAATTAGTTTTTGAGCACTATGTAGAGGTGTGAGGGTGTTAACCATGGTTGGTGAAGTAAGCTAGGGAATTAGGCTCTTATAAATACCACTATAGGGCTCAATATCCTAGAATGATTCCTTGAACCACCATTGATGACTTATTGAGGGATTTACGACCATCAAATGGGGATACCGATAGCATTAAAATAATTTTGAGAACTAGGTATGCATGGTATTGGGGATTTAAACATGGTCAAGGGGGGAATCTTGGGCCTCAGGTATTAAAAGAAGCATCATGGCATCTAAATCCACGAATGACACATTGAAGCTGTAAAGAAACAACTCTCTAGTATCCATCCTGAAGTTCCCTTATTTATGTATAAGATAAAGAAGCTCTCACTTTGTGAGATGGAAGAAGGCCCTCGAAAATTTATCCTACCTCGACTACTATGGGATTTTCAACCCTTTATGAAGATAACCTTAAATTACCACCTTGTGCAGGAATTTTGATGTATTCAATCATATGATTTGGTTTAATTCTTTTGAATACACCTTGGCATACAATATATTCTCATATCTATTTCCTACGAATGCCAATCTTCTTGTTTTTCCCCGTGATTTGACCAAGGAGAATGCATTTATTTTGCTACTCTGGATCCAATCACGATCCAATATTTAAAAAAAAAGATAAGTTGTTAGATTCCTTTATGCATAGTATATCAGAAGGCCAATAGATGAAAACATCTAGAGGATATGAATGTCTAGCTATAAATTTCTTGTTTGATTCCATTTGGATATCTTCTCCCTATGAGAAGAGGACATTCCCTTTATCGATAAGGCGTTCTATGGAAAAACTATGCATGAATATAAGGATTCTCCTAAAAAGGTGGGAGTGATCATTGAGTTTGGAAAAGGATGTGACATAATTGTTGATCATCATATTCATATTCATCAATATTTCAATGTGATAGCAAGGTTGTATAAGTATCTACAGGATTTAAAATGGAATCCTCCTAAGAGCACGGTGTTCAAAATTTGGATTCCAAGCACGATGGTCGGCATGATGGAAATTCATGTGTTATATACGATGTTGAATGACTTTTGAAATCAAGCTTAAAGGTGTTGGAAAGATGGTATGATGACTCATTAGTGCTTAAATTATTCTTTGAAATTTTAAGTGTACACAGACATCCACAAATTGAAGACTACTTCTCCATGTGGCGAGAATGGACATGAAATTGCAAGTTCCCTATACTAAAATCATAATGTTGTTTGGTTTGGAAACACATTATACAAAACTGGTCAAGTTCCTCCTCGGAGATAAAGTAATATCGTGTAACCAATGGTTTCATTAAAGTGATAATATCCATAGATAATGTAGATATCCATCTTTGTAGTAGAGATAAAGCATTAGTGTCCCTGATGACTTATAACTGAAGGAATTTTATAAGGTAGCTTCATTAATATTAAATTTTATCTGGAAGTCAAATCCTTCTAATCCTGAAATGCATTCACCTCTAAGCCCTTAATCCCTAACCCTAACTCCTAGTTAACCCCAAACACCTAAATTTATTAACCCATAAGACCTAAATCCCAAAACCCCTAAGCACAGATGCACCTAATCATTTGGGGATTATGGTTTAATTAAGGGGTTAAAGGACTTTAGGGGGAAGGGATTTAGGAAATAACAGATAAATAGGGATTTATTGAGCAATAAATGCACCAAACATTGTCCACCAATAAAACAACATTTAGCAGGGGTCATATGGGTTAGTGGCATGCACGCATAATAACACGCACACACTAGTTTACACCCTCTCTTTTATTTATCTTCTTCTCCCTAAACCCCCCCTCCCTCCCTATAACCTCACTGCACCTCACTCTTCCTATCCAATCAATCCCCCCTCTCACTTCCTATCCACCCAATCCCTCCTCCCTCCCTCATCCCCTCTCAGTGTACATTGTCATTGATATTCCACTGTATAATTATACTTCTCAATTTCTCTAATTTTCCTGCAGATCAATGGTTCACAAATTTAACATCATATCAATTCCTTGTTCAGGCTAGCAACAAGTCTTGTCCGATCTACATTGTACACCAGAAGCAGCTGAGTTTCCACATAAATCCTGGAATCATAGCATTTCTCCCTCTGGATTATGTCCAGAGAATTCTATTGTGAGAATTTCTACTCAAGTAGATCTAGGAGCTATAACAATTTCACCATAAAAGTGTTTGACAAAATATGCAAGAGAAAAACAAAGAGACTGAAATAGCTGGAATAACATATGTGAAAGGTGCTAATATCTAACCATTATATTACAGCACACCTTGTAGGTATGTATGATGCATATTTATAGTACATTGGAGACAATCCATGGGCCCTTGGTGGCCATGTGAATGCATCCAAGTTTCAGACTAGGATTTGACCCCTAAAACCCCCTAAGTTGACCAATAGGCTACCAAACCTAACCAAACTGTCATGAATCCATATGTGAACATGTGTGCACATGTAGGAATCATGCTTGGGTCATTAATGAGGGAAGAAAAGCATGGGAGAGAACATGGGTGAGTGGAGGAATCTCTAGGAGGAAAATAAATGCCAAGGAGACCACAAAAAACCACTTTCACACACACTAGTGCTCCTAGTCAAAGCTGGACTTGGTTTGTAATTAATGCACAGTATGAAAGGTTAGGATGTTCAAACTAGAGCACATCAAGTGCATTTAATGAGCCAGAATAACCTATTTGAGCAGTATTTATCAGTATAACCTAAGTTAGACCATAGAACATAACACAAGGCCAATGTTTATGTCTCCTAGGTAGATCATTAAGGTACTAAGGAAGATTATTTCTCCAACACACCCCTTAATCCTGAGTTAGTACATCACATGATTTATTAATCCCTTGGAAACTAAGGCACAAGTCACCTTTTACAACAAAATTTTATTGATCTATGTAACAGAGGTAAGGAGGAAAACCTCATGGGACAAAACCTCCCCTAAAAAATGGATTATGACATAGAAACAAAATTGTATACACTCCAAACTAGATGAGTATGTTTGGAGGAATATTCTTCTTGGGAAGAAGTGGAATGCACTCAACCAACTCAGGAACAATTGCATGATGAATCCTCAGACCATGTAGAACAACTGAAATGCACTGATAGGAAAGCAAATGGTGCTCTTCATACTTGAACCTAGAACCAAAAAGGATTCCATGCCTGAAACGGACTTGAAGTGCTTGAGAACATGTGACCCCAAGTGAGTCATAAGGATCTTGAAGCATCAAACTTGAATGAAGATTGTAATCGGCTCCAAGAAGGTGGAACAATAGTCCCGAATGTTCCATTATGATGGAAAAGGCTTCTCAATCTTCATAACTTGAAGGAAATATATTAGTCATGGTGGAGGAATACATGGGAAAAGAGTGTGAAGCAATGAGATATATTCACTTGACATCCAAACCTCTCTATCTTTCGAACCAATACTCTCATGTGAAGAAAACCCATCTTATAGAGAAGGCTCGCTATGAACATCAACTAGCAATACATCTTCACCATTCGTAACAGAAGACATAGAGAAGAAGGGTGTAGAATGGATAGATAACTCTTCAGCAATAGTGATGGAAGCAACTCATATGCTATCTTCATGAAAAATAGCTTCTTAACAAGGAGAGGAAGCCATAGAGGAAGAAACTTGAGTGGGATCATTTGCTGAATCTTTGGCTACTTCTTCTTCTTCATTTCGAACAACTTCTTGAGAAATGCATGAGGTCGAGATCATAGGAGGGAGAACACATAAGGAGGTGCCCATTTTCTTGCTCTCCATATATCTCACATATTATTGTTGCATTCCAAGAGCTTCATCTAGATTTATCCAAATCTCAAATGGGTACTCAACAGAAACAAGGAGGTAGCACATGGTTCCATAGGCTCTATCATTTTCATTAAGCCAATTACACTTCTCTTGACAGGACTCTAGCTCTCTCACAGCACCAATGGACACATCATAGAGACATTGCCTCTTGATATATGCACACATCTTTGACTTCCATTCAGAATACTTGAATGGGGAAAGGAGAGGAAGTGCTTGCAAATCCATGAAGTTGTTGTAAGAACCTGTAATGAAAAACACTCAGATAGATTGGAAATATTCCCTATACAGCAACTCAAACCTCACAATATTTGTTTGCAGCTACAACTAGCTCTGATACAATGTGGGAATTAATTTTCAAGTAGATCTAGGAGCTAGAACAATTTCACCACCAAAGTGTTTGACAAAATATGCAAGAGAAAAACAAAGAGACTAAAATAGATGGAATAGCACATGTGAAAGGTGCTAATATCTAACCATTATATTGTGGAACACCTTTTAGGTATGTATGATACATATTTATAGTACATTGGATACAATTCTTGAGCCCCCGGTGGCCATGTGAATGCATCCAAGTGTCAGACTAGGATTTGACCCCTAAACCCCCCTTGGTTGACCAATAGGCTACCAAACCTAACCAAATTGTCACAAATCCATGTGTGAACATGTGTGCACATGTAGGAAGCATGTATGGGTCATTAATGAGGGAAGGTAAGCATGGGAGAGAGCATGGGTGAGTGGAGGAATCTCTAGGACACAAATAAATGCCAAGGAGACCACAAAAAACCACTTTCACACACACTAGTGCTCCTAGTCAAAGATGGAACTAGTTTGCAATTAATGCACAATCTAAAAGGTCAATATATTCAAACTAGAGCACCTCAATTGCATTTAATGAGCCAGAATCACCTATTTGAGCAGTATTTATTAGTATAACCTAAGTTAGACCATAGAACATAGCGCAAGGCCAATGTTTATGTCTCCTAGGTAGATCATTAAGGTACTAAGGAATATTATTGCTCCAACATCTATCCAGGTGTAACATAATCTTAGAAAGTGTACATGTCGAGATGGAAAGGCTTGAACTGACATGATTATGAATTCAATTGGTTTTTGCATTGTTATTTGTAGGTACGTATGTAGATTCTTGAGGAATTGATTAATCAATATACAAAAAGATGGATTCCTCGTCTCTCGTACCCTGAATCCTTACACCCTTCAAATACACTGATTGGAGGGAAGATATGTAGGTATCCCTGCACAAGCTTGTTATGTTTAGAATGGAAATGGGCAGAGAAACTAAGCCCCAATAGTATGTTGAGAAGAACAAATTTTTGAATCAATGATTCATCTTGATGAGGCCTTCGGATTCATGTGCACTCATATCTCCTGGGATATTTTTTCCACCTGGAGGGACTAAGGACTCCGAAGGAAGCTTGGGATAAGCTTGAATCTTTTTTTGGAAAATAAGATGAGGTTCAGGGGCATATTTTGGAGAATGAGCTCATTGCTTTACAGCCCAATAGTTAAGAATCTATTCAGCAATTCTTCACAAAATACAGGTAACTAGTACTGCAATGCAAACAATGTGGATTAGAGAGGAAATATGAGAAGCTTGTGCCATCAGTACTGAGAAATATTGGCTTAGAGTACTCAGTCTTTGTCTCTACATTCCATTTCATAAGAGCTTTTATACCTAATTGTAAGGTGCCTTCTCTATATGCTTTTGTTGAATCCTTAATACAAGAGAACGATAAATTGGTTCAAATGGGATTGATTCAAACCTCCAAGAATCAAGCACTCTTGATGAGAGACTCAAACAATGCGTAAGAAAGAGGGAAGCACAAAGGGAAGGAGACCAAAAACACTGATTCGATGTCAAAGGAGAATTAGAGATCTTTCTATGGATCCTTGGGTTCCAAGAAAAATAAGAAATTCGAGAAGACTAAGTGTCCATATTGTATGAGAGTATTTCATCTAGAGATCCAGTGCATGAAGAAGACAATCGACCAGCTATCAACACTCCTTGAATAGAACAATATTTCCATCCCACAAGGAGAAAAGAAATATGATGATCGACAACTGACATAATATCATGAGAGGTTCCATGCCTTGAAGGCAGGCCTCATTCAGTCCAAAGCTTACTTGATATATTCTGGAGAATCCAATCACATGGTTTCCTCTAGGGAATCATTCACCATTCTCACTCTATCAGGAGGACCTTCCATTCATATGGGAGATGACTCCCAAATCCCAATTGCTGGGAGAGTTTCTATTAAAATCCACCCTGTCTTGCAGCAAATATTTTTTTCTTTATCAAATGAATCATACAGGATCTCCCAAGAGAGTTACTTTCGACTCTAACTCAATATAAATCACTAAACTGTCTACTGGAAATATCATAGAGAAAGGGTTTTCTAACCATGCCTCAAAGGCATATGAGTTCTCCCATTTCCTTCCTACTTCACATCCAACAAATTTATTGACTCATGTCAATAACACTAGCAAGTTGTGGCATGAGAGATTTGGGCATCTCAATTTCAAATATTTCCAGTAACTTCACAATGACAAAATGGTTGAGGGATTGCCACTCATCCAAACATCAGATGGAGTATGTCCTATTTGATTGGTAGGTAAGCATCCATAGAAGACATATGAAGTTGGGAAGGCAAGTAGAGTTTCCTCTACACTTGATCTGATACACAATGATGTTTCAGGACCATTCCCTACAACATCAAACAATGGTTCCATGTAGTTCCTTACTTTTATTGATGATTGTTCAGGGTTCTACTGGGTATATTTTATGAAACAGAAATTAGAGGTATTCACAATTTTTAAAGTTTTTAAATCCTTGATTGAAAATGGTTTCAGAAAGAAGATCAAGTCCATTAGATCAGATAATGGAGGTGAATACATTAAAATAGATTTTCAACAGTATTGTGAATCAAAGGGGATTTGAGTGGAACACTCAATTCCATACACACCACAACAGAGTGGTGTGGTTGAGAGGAAAAACAAATCATTGAAGGAGATGGAAACCTGCCTTCTCCAAGCCAAGGATCTTCCTCCTTCTCTTTGGGTTGAAGCTATCATGAGTTTTTCTTCATACATATAAAATTGAGTGCCTCACAAATCATGGATTGGGGCCACTCCTTTTGAAGCACTACATGGGCATAATCCTGATGTCTCACACTTGAGAGTCTTTGGTTCCACAGCTTGGGCCAAAATTCTTATAGACAAGAGAAAGGACTTTGAATCCCAGAGTAGCGAATGCATACTGTTGGGATATGTTGAGGATAACAAAGCAAATAAATTGACGGAACTTGCAACTACGAAGTGCTTCATAAAGAGCAATGTTCATTTTGAAGAAGATTGGTTGCTTCATCCATCACAATCTGAAGCAAAAGGACGTATAAAGACTCTTCCATTTCCATTTGATGAAGTTATTTTGTCTTATGTTTCAGATTCAGATGAAGAGGAACAATATCCACATGATCTTCATAATGAGGTTGTACCTCATGAGAATCTAGATCCAAATCCAACTCCCATTCCAAATCAGTGGCCTAATCCTAAATGGGCCCAAAATCTCATTAAAGAAGTTGGGGATGGTGTTGGGAATCCATAGGATGGAAGTATAACACGGTCCCAATATCATAATGAGTATGGTGCACTCTCTCACACAAATTTGCTATCTACAGAGTGGTGCAACAAACTTCCAGGGAAATGTTACTTGATGATAGCGAAGGATCAACAATTTGGCCCACTGAAGAACAAAATTGATCATTCCATTCCTCCTCCAGAAAGAAAAAACACAAAGAACATTCATCAGATTAGAAGAAAATGGAGAGGTTTACATGCACAGTCTCAGGATGCTGCTGCATAGAAGAACCAAGATATTGCATTGCTGCTGCATAGTGCTGCAAATTGCAGCAAAAAATTTACAAGTTATTACCCAAAGAGGAAAATGTTCTCTTAAGTATAGCTTGTTTTCCTGATTAACTACTTATTGTGAGGGGTGGGGTTTCCCATGTTGTTTTCCCCATTTTCCTTAGTTTATTAAGTAGTTTTTATTTTTCATTAGACTATATGGGTGACTTTTGGCCTAGTTGTTAGGTCCCAAGGTTGTCCAAGTTAGGATTAAGGGGGGTTGTTAGGATTACTAATCATACCTTGTCCATATGTAGTCTAATTGATCATCTTTCCTAACTTAGCAATCATTTGCTAGAGTTTGGTGGCACCATGATATTGGTGCCACTAGTGCCTTTGGTGCCACCGGTGCCATTAGTGCCATCGGTGTCATTGGTGCCATTGGTGCCACCGGTTCCATTGGTGTTATTGGTGCCACTATTGCCAATCCCTACATTCTAGGAGCCACTCTAAGTGCCACTAGTAGCCTACATCACTTGGTTGTGGTAGGTAGGAAGTTATGTTGATTCAACCTCCAATTACAATCATTTAGATCACTCTCAATTAGTCTAGCGCCAGTTTTGCATCCATGTATGGGGAGTGTCGCATTTTTCCACCTACCTCATCATTAAATAACTGTAGAAATGATTTAGACATCTGGAGTTAGACTAGTGATCTTCGACGATTATTTAGACACACTAAGTTCTCCATCTAGTCAGGTTTAGTTGATAGATTTGAATGTTATCCACATGATTCGAATTATTCTTATTGTAACACCATTGTATTACTGTTGGAATGAATAGAGATTAACATTGTAATTAACTTATCAATTCTTATCAGATTTGTCTCAAATTTTTCTTGTTTAGTGTACATTGTCTTTGATATTCCACTGCATAATTCTACTTCTCAATTGCTCTCATTTTCCTATAGATCAAATGGTTCACAAATTTAACAATTTCATGCTAGAAAAACAAAAATATCATCATTAAAATGAATTATTAGAGGTACCCACAAAAAAAATTAGAATTAGGTGTAAAAGGATGAAACATAGACTATCAAATTACCTTCTAGAATATATAACTTTTATTTATTTAAAATACGTCTAACTACCCCAAATTGTCTTTCTTCGAAGATTGGTATGTTATTTTTGCTCCAAAAGATAATGTATATGTTTGTGTTGGTCCACTTGTTTGCTATGTACATTGACAAATTTTTTGAAAAAATATGTAGAGTGATATGTAATAGACAAATCTTGTGTAGGGGATATTTTTCCAAAAATTTAAAAGTTAATTTTATATTTTTTTTAAATTAAGGAATTCAGAGAAGCCCTAAAATGAAATGGTTGAGCGTTGGTCCACCCTATCATGGTCTTAACATAATCAATAATTTTTGTGTTATTTTGTAGGTAATTTTTTATTCTTGTGCGGGTTCTTTTCCATTTTTTAAATAGGTGATCCAGACAAACTTTATAGCCAAAATAAAGGTCTTATGTTTTATACAAATTTGACACAAGTGGTTTTAAAAATAAATTAAAAATACAAAACAATTGTTAAATTTGAGCATATAGATCTGTAGACAAACACACAACTCACAAAGAAGATCTCACAATTTACTCAGCCATTGAAGAATGAAACAGTGCAAAAGGCTTGTAGCTGTGAATGCTTTCATTAATCAAAAAAGTAATCCAGATAATAATTACAATAATGTAAAATGGCTTTAATAGCCACAAGCAATTCGAATCCACATGAGGAAGTTCGAATTGATGACTCTACTTGACTGTAGGTAACCAAGACATTGTCTAAATCACTATCGGAGGACCCAGTAGTTAACTGTCCTTGTCTAAATCATAACCGGAGTTCATCGGAGTTCTAAAACACAACCAAGTGTTATATTTAGTATTAAATAATGGTTAACTAACTGTGGTAGGTGAGAAAAGCGCCCCACATGTGTGCGATCAATTAAACCTAGCGCTAACTGAATGTAGAGAGCTATAACTGAATGTAACTGACTCCTAACTTGGCTTGACTAATCATTTAC